>JAQGCA010004722.1:0-10015 GCA_034698945.1 Protaphorura quadriocellata
TTGGTAACGAGGGGTCACGAATGTATGAAAAATATAATTTCCAATCCGCCCTTCTTCGATGCAACGATTCAATTGTACTAATTACATAGAACCCAGAAGATATGCTGGAAGACTATTAAAATGTCAAATTTAGATTTTGAGTCTCCATAACAACTTTGTTCCGTTTGTTTATCTTTGGTTGGCAAATTTGATATCCTTCGGATTTTTCCTCGGAATCAGTCAGGGATGCTTTTTTGGAAAGATCTCGTTTTGTGTTCGTTTCGTGTTCGCATTGTTGAATCGTGTGCCGTATTGTTGAAGTGAGCGTAAGCTGCGAAAGTGAGATTCGTGACAGATAGTCGACGATATAATGGCTTGGTGGAAGTCAGTGAGAAAGTTCTTCGGAAGCTTGACCATTCGACGAGGTATGAACTTGCATATTTTAACATTAGCAGTGTTTATTATTTAACACTAAAAAGTGCCCGTCTTTAGAAGTCTGCACTGGAGTAGGGGTTAATAGTGTTTATTTTCATTTGTGTGTGAGGGTTCAATCCTTCGGGAATACAACTTATGATGACTCATTTGAAGAGGCATTTCTTCAAAGGCGCGTTATCTTACAGAACGGAAACTACCCGAATTTCGAAAGCTATTTCCGTTGAGTCTATAATTTATTGCATAAACTTTGATAATAGACGCAAACGTTTTAATACGATATAGATGTATGACTGTGGGTCAATTTCTCTCCTTATTACGCTCCAAAATATTACAGTTTTCATTTGGACTTGAATTCTACTCAATTAGAATCCAGAAGCTGGAAGATCAAATGTCAAATCTAGGTTTTAAGTCTCCATAACAACTTCATTCCGTTTGTTTATCTTTAGTAGTGAAATTTGATATCCTTTAGATTTTTCCTCGGAATCAGTCAGGGATGCTTTTTGGAAAGATCTCGTGAGTTTCGTATTAGAAAATCGTTTTGTTGAAGTGAGTTAGCTGCGAAGGTGATTCTTGAGATTAAATTGAACTGCGGGTATAAAGCTGCGTGAGGATGACTTGGTGGAAGTCTGTGAGAGAGTTCTTCGGACGCTTAACCATTCGACGAGGTAATAGAACAATCTTATTCTAACGGAAGCGTTTATAGCGCTTCATTTGCACCTGCAATATGTGAGGGTTCGAACCCTCGAGCAGACATGGGATGGTTATTAGTATTTCTCGAGTTGATCTCTTCCATATCAAAAAAGGGTACCATCCTCTAGGCCAACTGTAAAGCAATCCAATTTCTACAAGTACGACAGAGTTTGTCTTTGCTTTAGTCGAGGCAGATTAATTTATGTACTTTTATTTAATTGCTAATTCTCATAAAACATTGAAAGTAAATCAAATCGGAACACTTGTAATAGTAATTGAGGAAACGATTCATCATCAACATATTTATTGATGTTGTGTTTTCTTTCTTGTACATTATTTTAGACAGGGTGAGACCCTCAACCGAAGGTGAGATCAGACAAGACCCTGATCAGGCAGATATTCTCGAATGGGGAAGGCAGATGAAGGTGGAGGCGAAAGCCAGAAGAAAGTTGAGATGGAATAGGAAGGGAAAGGCGAAGAAAGCCAAAGGTAAGTCAAACCATATTAATTATTGTCACTGAAATCTAGTGAAATCTCGGAGGTTCCTCCCATGGGGTGAAATTTCCATTAAGTTCCAGTTTTAAGGAACAGTTACCTCAATAATTGGTCATCACGCTCAGTTTTCATGAAATGCAGGACTTTTCAGAAATTATATTGGGATTTTCACCCTTCGACTGTTAAAAACTGGTCATTTTGAAAAATACTGTGTTCTCATATGCATGTTTTGTGGAGTTTAATTAATATTGAACGAATTTGTTCAAAAATTGAAATTAGTTATTGTTATCATGTTACATCTGGATTTCCAATTGATGTATTTTCAAAAGGAGTTGTAACAATTACCGATTTTAACCATTTCTATTTGGGACCATGAGTTCTTATTGGGTTTCTCTGTAACAGTTATTTTTCCGAAATTGAGCTCATTTCGAAAATTCTTGAACCGTTCCGACTAGGATTTATTTTGGAGTACGGATCATATGTATTATTATCTACATCACTGACCCTATAATTATTGGAAAGGTGGATTTTTCTCGTTTCTTCAATATCCACCCAGTGCTACGTTGAATTATATAATTAATGATTATGCTTGGATTGAATGGCCACTTTTCATTTTCTCTGACAGGTAGTGGACACTCTCAGGAGGATAAAATTTTGGACGTTGGACACTCTCAAGAGGATAAACAATTTTTGGACCCCGGACACTCTCAAGAGGATAAACAATTTTTGGACCCCGGACACTCTCAGGAGGATAAACGAATACTGGACCCCGGACACTCTCAGGAGGATAAACAAATATTGGACCCCTTGGCTAAAACTTTTTCAGTTTCGAGCCATGAACCAGAACCCCTGAAGTTGACCATCAGACCACCAGCCAGCGATGACTTTTGGGACAGTGCGGGTGATGACTTCCTCTACGGTGAGAACGAAGAAGTCGAAAGCAACGACGGTCTTTCGTATTGTCCCGATGACGAGGTGTACGGAGCGCCCAAATCAGTTGACGAAGACCTCCCACAAGATGAAACTGTTTGGGACGTTGCTGCATTCACAGATGGATGGGTCAAAGACACAGCCAGCTGGTTGTCATCCGTCTACTCAAACTCGGATTCACCGGACAGTGAATGGGACGAAGAATCACTGCAAGGACTGACTTCGGATATGCTTCAGCCAGTTCGTCAGTACTCAGCAAAAGCGGCTAGTGAGGATTGGTTGGACTACCTTGCTGAAGACCATGAAGATCCAGCCCAAGTTGTGTTTTTGTGGGACTGCATGGTAGGTATGGAGTACAACGACCAAAGCGCAGCCGAGGAATCTGTTCACTCAGAAGTGGAGGCC
This sequence comes from Protaphorura quadriocellata, assembly GCA_034698945.1. Taxonomy (NCBI): domain Eukaryota; kingdom Metazoa; phylum Arthropoda; class Collembola; order Poduromorpha; family Onychiuridae; genus Protaphorura; species Protaphorura quadriocellata. Next base: position 2,935 of record JAQGCA010004722.1, read on the forward strand.
GAGAAGGCCAACGATGATGATCCTCCTGCTGTTGTCACCGAAGCCGAAGAACACGTGGAAGAGGAAACCTTGGTCATTGAGCAAGAAGTCTCTTCAAGTTCGGAACAACAACCGTCCGAAGAAGAACTTTCGGAGAGTCCTTTGGTTTCCGCTCAAACCTCTGAAATCCCGACCGGAGTAGAAGCAAAGCTGGACAGCGACCATAAGGCTTCGGAAACCTCTGAAATCCCGGCCGAAGTAGAAACAAAGCGGGGCAGCGACCATAAGGCTTCGGTTATGGGGTAAGCTTGAAATACTAATTTTATTATTCATTTTAACAAGACTCCAGCAGAATGTTAAAATCCCTTTTTGTTTAGACGTCTTCGTAGAGGCTGCACTTGGATCGGTCGAAAGTTGAAGCTGAAGAAGGCTCGACCAAAACTGGGCCTGAACGAAGTCTCTTCGAGTTCATCTAACCTCGTGGTCGACGGTCAAGATTCAACCACTCCGTGTCAATCCTTGGACCAAAAACAAGTGTCCACTAAATGCCAACCGGTGATGAAGGATGACCCATCTTGTCCATGAATCTGTGATCAAATTGGGCCCGGGAGATTTTGCCATTTTTATTGGCTTCTTTCCTTTGTTTATTGGGTTTCATTTTTATCAGATTTATTTTTTAATGAGTTTAACTTTTTTACCCTTCACAGTGAATAAATTGAGTATTTTTTAAAACAAAACTTGGTATGTCGCTCTATATTGATTTTGTCGCGTAACAGTTAAGGCATATTATTCTATCTTGATATCAATTTACAGATTTAATGTGTACATGTGATGGCACTTCTCCCCTTTCAATCATCCGGGTTATACTTAAATTTTGACTAGGTGTTAGGTCAGGTTCCAATGGGTTTTCGAAACTGAAATCGAGCTGCTAGAGTGGGTTGAAGAGATCACTTTGAAGCAAAATTTGAACTTGGCGACAAAGAGTCTAGTCTGAGAATTGGGTCTACCCTATTAGTTTTAGTGATCCCAAACACAAAAACAAAGTCAGGATTGCCTGCCAGGGAAAGGATCCGTCTTGAATAAACAAAATATTATTAATATAAACGATATCTATAGAATTCGAATAAATTATTTTTTTCGAAAAAATCGAACCTTAGAATACTCGAAAATGTTCTTTAGAAATTCAAAAATTTTTGTACTTATCCGTAGAGTTTACATGCTTTTAGGTTTGAGAAGAAGAAATGAGTCCGAAACTCATATAGAATGGGCAAATAAATGTCACGGTAGATATAAAAGTTCGCTTTAATTGTACTCACATAGTCTAGAATTAAATATGTTAGCATATTTTGGAGTAGAAAATATTCAAAATTAAAGAACAGACGATGTTAGAAGCCGCTACATAGAAGTACTTTGCCGTCTTTCCCGCAAAGTCATTTTGCAACGGTACGATCGAACAGAACTGATCACTCCAGAATTTGGCACCAGAGATGGTTTAGGGCGATTTGGAGCTGGAGATAACGTATAGCGTTGCAGAATTGTGGTAATAAACATAAACCAAGTTACTTTGCCCATCACATATCCAGGACACATACGTTTCCCTAAGAATTTGACATAAAATCATTTCCTTTGAGTTGTATTCAATGCTTAAGAATTGATTTATTCAATATATTAAATTAAATTACTCACCTGTTCCAAAAGCCAAAATATATTGATCTTCCTTATTGATTTTCATATTTTCATCCAGAAACCTTTCGGGACGGAAATTCTCGGGGTCTCCCCAGATTTTTGGATCTTGATGCACTATTGCCAAGAGATTACCACAAAATGTGTCCTGATTGAATAGAAAATTAACTCGCTCAATATTACGATTATAGTTGTCCGGTAGTAAATCTTGAATATTTGTAGAAAATAATAAAGATTAGGAAAGACAGCACCAATCTGTACTCCTATTCGTACAGTCTATCAATCTTATCACCAACAAAATGTCCCAACCCCACTTCCCAATGAATGAGTTAGTTGCGACAATTTTTAGAAAATTATTATTTTAAGAAATATATATAATATTAGATTCAGCAAACGTGTTCGAAATGTTCGGCTGAAAAATTACCAACTTTGAATACAAAACACCACAGTATTTAGGAATGAAGCCAGTTTCAATGTAAATACAATCAACGAACCTTTGGGACAAAACATCCATTCACTTCGGTATCGCAGGTTGAAGTTCTGGCCATTGCAGGGATTACAGTACCCATACGGAGTGTCTCAAGCATTACTGCCTCGGTATAGGGCATTCTGAAAATTTTAAATTCAAAAATGATTTGAGATTCTTCGGAATAAGTTAATTCGCGGACTATTAGTGAGTTATACTTTCTTCTTTCACTGAAAATGAATATTCATACTTAATTCTGTCGGCCAAACTTGGAGTCTGAATGGGTCCTATAACGGCGTCTATCTCTTCCTGTATTTTCTTCTGTACTTCTGGGAAAACCAATAAATAGACAATACCCCACTCCATTGCAGTCGAAGTTGTGTCCACCCCCGCAAATAATAAATCGTTGCAAGTAGCCAAAAGTTGATCGTCTAGAAAATATCAGATTCGATTAATCTTGTAATTACATGAGGACTAATTGATACTCTTCATGCCGTATGAATTGCGATAAAATTTTATAACCGTTTGAATTTACAAACCTGTAAACAACTCGGAACCACTTTCTTTTGTTTCATCAATTTTCTGCAGGAAAAGGTCAATAATATTGGTCTGACACATTTTGTAGTCTCCCTTCTCTCGCCTTTCGGCTATGATATCCTAAATAAATATTTCTAGGTATGACATTTAATAATTTTACCTAATATGTACCGTGATCGAAGTATTGTGTTACCCTGAACAAGCTGTAGCACTCTTCAAACCAATATCGCTTAGAACGACTGTTTGCGAACCCGGGGATGAATCTTAGGAACGGGAAATGCCATTCCAAGTCTATTCCGACTTGCATTCTCGTAATTTCATCCACACACACAACAATATGTTTTATTCTTTTGTCATCATAAGAATATCGGTCACCAGCCAGTACTCTCCATATAACGTTCAATGATGGGAGTTTAAAGAAATGAGTCATCTCAAGTTCATCATTATTCTCCTTTCTTCTTTTATCAATATCCACAATTAAATGGCTTAACTCATCTTTCAGAAACTCTTCGGATGTTCGCAATTCCCCAAATCCAAAACTTCGCAAACTTCGTATTAAAAAAGTCCTGACTGCTTTCCATGATTCTCCGGAATTAGTCAAAATTCCTGGTTAAATTTATGAATTTGTTTTTATTACTTGCTCCTGCTTCATAATGTTCGTCTCGGGTTCATCTATGGAAATCTTTTGAATATCTTTATCAGACTTTCTACAACTGAATTTCCAAAACCCGAACCTATTGGAATCTTTCCACCTGATTATAACGTAGCAAAAAACGAGGTTGATGTTACGTTAGTTCGGTAATAATCAATAATGCCAACTCGCGGCCTTAACAGAGCAACCCGTCTTGTACTTCAATAATTTGGCAAATACATATGACAAACCCAAATATTTGAAGAACGTATGTTCTCTATAACGAGGATGAGAAGGAAATCTTGCGGTCCAACTGTGGAAGATTTTAGAGGAGACTTAATATATTTTCTATTGAAAGTGTATTGCAATGTATGTAATGTATTTTATTGTACTTACTCATTTGAGCTCATAATTTGTTTCACACTGTCATAGTCGGCGGCCAGAACTTTCCATAAGAAAACACAATCATAATTTAAATCCGAACTAATCTTTACCGGTTAAAATTCAATTGCAGTTTTGGCATTAATATCAAAAATGTGATCTGGTCCCGTTGGACTCGTATTTTAGTGGAATTTGCGGGCTAAGGCTCAATAATGAATCAGCGAAATTACAACTGGTATTGCACATTTACTTTTTATTTCGTTAAGACTCGAAAATGTTATAGAGCTGATACGGAGCATGAAAATGTTGACAACATCAAAAGTCACAGAGAATTTTCGGAATGTAAAGACTCAAATTTTGAAACTGCTCCTGGTTGCAAATGTTGCAATTGAAATTGAAATTGAGCTAACATAGCTTGACTTACCGCCTGTCAGAACCCCAGCCTGTATCATCATCGGTGATCCATAGTTTGTACAAAGTCTGTTCAGTTTTAAGTGGTGCAGTTCATCTTTACAATAAAGTGCCCTTTCCAATCCGGGTTGAAGTAGTCCACCTATGAATGGAAGATTTACCGGGCCTGTAGAAATATACAACCCAGTATATAATCTCCAGATTTGATAGTTAATTTTAGATGCTTCCTTTTATTTCAATTGTTATAATGACATATACCTAAAGCAGTTCTTAGCTAAGTGGAAAATGTATCATAAGCACATCTCCACTATAAACTTCAGTTCTTTTGATACTGACTTTCTTGTCAAACCGTAATTTGTTTGTGTGATGAATTCCGAAATATTCAATTCAAGTCGGAAATGTATTTCGTACCAAAGTATTTGCTATCAACTGTCTTATGTCAATGAATAATCGTAAGCTCATATAAAGGGTGTTCACTTTATAATCGTGAACAATGAGATCGTGACAAATATGTATCTGTCCAGATTTTAGATAACAACCAAAATGAGCGTCCGTGGGCAGTAAAATGTTTCTTGAGATCTCTAATACCACGTGACGGCCATAATCAGGAAATCGGCATAGAATTCAACTGGCTGAAATAGTATTATTAGACGTGAAACAGACATTCACCAGTGGCCTACATATCACTTAATTTGAATTTTGTTGCAGTCACTTCACAAGGCTGTTATTCGCCAAGTTGTCCGGATGATTAGTCAGTCGCCTAACTGAATGGGTTGTCAAAAGTCTTTTACACATAACATTACATAATATGTGACTTCATGTCAAGGATTAGATTTTTGACTAATTTCAATATGGTCGCGTTGAAATTAGGTATTACCCTTCAGCTATCGGATCGGTACGCAATGACGACATTTTGAGCACTTTTATAGAAAGTTAAAATGGACTTACCCGGAAGAAGTTTGTGTTTTTTTCGGAAGTTTCTCTCTTTGGCAATCCAGTTTCCCAGTAGCCACACAAAAAGAAATGATAATATCAACGAAATCATTATAAAGTGTATACAGCCGAATAAGAAGAATACCAACTATTAAGTAAAGTTTTAATAAGATTTTGCTCCCATTTAGTTATCTTTATACGTTTCTTTTTGCTGGAGCAAGATTAACATAGTTTGTGACGATACAGACCACTACTTACGTCTCATTTTTAATATCGGTGGTTTGCTCGTGATTTACAACTATTGCGTGATTATTCGAGGTCCAGGACCAGTCATATTTTGCGTTTTCCATGAATTGTTTCCCATAACACCCTGAAGAATTCACACGGACAGTCAGAAAATTACCGGTCTTGGTCTTGGTGTGACTCCTTTCGCGATTAACTTGTCTTATAGCTGGGAGATTTTTCGAAGACCTTCAACTTAGTAATTCTATATAGTGATATCTACGATCGTCAATTGCGTCAAATTAAAATAGCATTTGAATGACGTGTGTGGTTGTGCTAATTACTATTGGTCTAATACATTCCGGATTTGGAGATGATTATCTTTATGATCTAACTTCTCTCAAACTTTCCATGAAACTCTGAAATTCACTTTTTCTCAAAGCGGATTGTGTAGCTTTGTCAACAAGATTCACCATCCTAAGGAAATAACGTTAGTTTGGTTGGACTGGGCTAGAGGTTGAATTCACACAACGTCATTCTAGATTTCAAGTGAAGTCTTAATCGTAAAGTTGAGATCGGTAGATAATAATTTATTAATATTGCATTAATCTTGGTGGTCAACTAAAACTCTTCAGAATGTTCGAAGTTCTCTTTTGTGCAAAGCATACCTAAAGTGATGGCTTACGATTCCAAGCAACTTCAAAACCAATTTTCACATTTCGGGCAGTTCTTATGAGAGGTACGCTCACTATGACACCCAGAGCTGGAAGATCTAGATGGTTTTGCAAATTAGAACAAATAGTAAATACTATATTATTAAGGCCTAATAATTATCCAATGTGCCCTACTGACACAAAATAATTTCGGACTCGTTCCAAAGAAGAATTATAAGCTCAAGTCTAATGCTTTGGTGTATAGTCAACACGCACCACAAAAAATGTGTTTCGCCAAGGCTTTGTAAATCCATTGCGTGTCTTTATGGAATTCCCTTCGGTGGGAAGTAAACATCAGCACTCAGCATAATATTTGTGTACGTGTGAGAATTTTAAGTCGAGATTTATTATATAAACTGATAATGACTTCATGTAATAATAAAACACATTTACACGCATTTTCCACAATTTTGAGGTGCAATAAAATAATGTAGAAGGTCCAGGGAATATGTACATTTCCTTCCTTCCCTTCAAAATGTCGTTATCTCAATGTTACACTTCCTCAAGGGTTGTATCCACCTCATGCAAATGAAGGCGACCCAAAACGTCATTCGCTTCCAATGGACATAGAGTTCTCATTTCCGAAATTTTCTCTTTCATTTGAAATACAATATAGTTCCTGTAAACTTTGTCCCTTTGAATCTGAGTCATTGATTTCAAGAAGTCAGCTCGGTCTTTCACTTCTTCAATCACTAAAAATGTATAATTCAATGTTTTACTACTTATAATAATTTTGATTGTACAACAGATTAAAAAGTTTGTAAGTTTGACTCACACTCTGCAAAACGTTCCTTTTTAACATCATCAATGCATTTCTCCTCTTTTTGAATTCTTCTAGCCTCACCTTTACGTGGAGTGTTAACGGGAGTGTGATTGGGATACTTTCCATAAGCCATTCTGTAAGCCAATCGGGCTTTCTCCAGTTCTTGGTTGACTATATTAAGAAGTAGCCAAATTTTATCATTATGACTAGTACGGCGAATTATAACGGTACCACTCAAGTACATTGAGGTCTTGCGGACTGCTATTGCTTTAGGTTAAGCGTACGCGCTTTGGACCTTAAGTTCACCACTGACCGTACAAACGAATATTTCGTTTTAAAATTCGAGAAATTAATTTTCGAAG
>JAQGCA010004723.1:0-10014 GCA_034698945.1 Protaphorura quadriocellata
AAATTACAATTATGTAATTGTAATTGTATTTTGTAATTTAATTACATGTGTAATTGTAATTGACCCAAGTCTGGAAGCAGTTCCTGTCATTTGTGTTAATATAATTGATAACCAAGAGTCTTGTGGATAAGCGCTTGCCGTAGCTGCTAAATAGAACTTTTGTAGAAAACTGGCTGGTCGGGTATTACCGTTGTAAACCGGTAAAGGTGAACGAAACTTAGCTGGTTTCATTTTGTAGTTACTTTAACTCAAGTACTATATCAACTTTTGATTTGAAATATTCTGGATATTCTCGTTCCAGAGAACTAAGCTTATAAAGTTGATCAAAAATTATATTCGCAGTTCTCCGGGTTGAATTGGTTATTTATTGCAAAGTGTTCCTGTGTAATGTGCCAGTAGGATAAATACTATCGTTAAAAGAAATACTAGTAGCAGAAAACTTGCAACTACGTACCGTTTGTAATATGTGTCTTCCAAATTATTTAATGATAAATAGACAGGATTCATGGTAAACGTTTGTGCTGAGTTTTGACAATAAAAGTGTTACAGAGAAATTTGTTTTGAAAACTTACGATTTGCCGTCAGAAAGTTGCTCTTACTGCATGCGAATATTGCGAATATAACTTACGGATCCGAATCGTGTAGTAAATAATTCTCCCGTGAACATCACTTCACTTCACTGTCATTCATTTTTTTTTAAATTTTCACTGGTTGGTCTTCAAATCATATGTTAAAATTTGTAATAGATCACTTGGGGTCTCTAGATTCCGTTAGATAGTGCTACAAAATTACCATAGAGGTCGCTAAATCCGATAGGGCGCCAGTTGTTAGTTTAAATTATCTGTTGTAATTCTAAATCACATTAGATAATTGCTAACTATAGAATAAATCAGATGTGCACTAGAACAAGTTCGCTTAGCGACTAAATTCTCTGTTTATTCTCTTAGGGTTCTCGATATAACATAACGGTCGTGAATACCTGAGGTGAATTGATCAACGTACTCCTTCCCATCCTAGCCCAGCCATGTCTGCCGCCTCTGCTGCAGCCACAGCTGGTAAAACTATTCTTGAGAACTTTTTCCATTTTCTTACTTACTAACTGCTTATATACTGTTACATTCAAGGACATAACTCTTACTTTTGCTTAACTAAAAAGAATATAATACAAAAGAGTTGGCCCAAATTATCTTACATTCGTTATGCAATAAGTTACATAATATGTGTAGTAATAATTGATTACATTGAGTGCGAAGTGATTTGTACAGGTATGTATTACGTAACTAGGCCATGGTAGTTACAGTTGAGTTTTTTTTGTTCTACTCTCTCTTTTACTTACACGTGTGGAACAAAAAAGTGATGAGTTGGTTTTCTTTACTCATTAATATGAACTGATGAGTTTGGATTCACATTTTTGTGTCGAGTCTCCCTCCTTAATTATTATTAGTAATTCCGGTGGTTATGTTAGTATACAGAATGACTATGTTATTCTGAAGACTGACAGGTAAATTTTTACAGAGGAGTAAGAAGATGTGATATGTCTCACTCGTACGCAAGCCATGAAAAATATTGCAAAGCCAAATTTAAAAGATATAAGACCATTGGACGAGAATTTATCCGTCTTTGTCTTTGATAGGGTAAATCCGTTGGAAAATGGATTTATGTATATAGCCTTTGTGATATTGGAACTAACAAAAAAATTGTTATACTCCTTATATTATGCTGGTCCGGGATCCGTATTTGGGGGAAGAATAGACGCCATCTACGGGGATACAGATAGTATTCTCGTTGACATAAAAAATCCTGCGAATACCTACATATCCGATTTGAAACGGTTAGTATGGATGTACGGCTTTTCAACGTTTGACGAAGACCATCCCCTATCTAATGAATCAAGTAAGAGTAAAGCGGGTGTCTTTAAAATTGATGCTCTAGATGTGTTTCAGTTTTGTGGGTTATCCGCAGAGCAGTATAGTTATATATATACCCACATGTCAATTTTTGGAGGAGCCCGTAAAGCTAAAGGTGTAAACAATGTATTAGTTGCGAGAGAAATTAAGCAGCAAGTTTATCTTGCTACTATTGTCGACTTGTCTCGTATTCAGCACGTGACAAGTAGAGTTATTAGAAGTAAGACACATTAAATGTGTACATATAAAATTAGAAAAGTAGGGTTCCACGCACTAGATACTAAAATATATATTTGTGGTGATTGAATACATACGTTGGCATATGGGAATTATGGGTTGAAAAACACAAACGTTGACAGACACTACTTTGATGTTAATTCTCTTGTATCCATATTGTAATTCTCTAATGGATGTTAATAAAACCAGATGATTTGTGATTGCCTTTGTATATATCTCCATTTATTTCAGTCAGTCGTAATGCTCCGGTGGCGCAATTGGATAGCGCACCCTGCTCTTATTGGGATGGTTGCGCGTTCGAATCTCGCCTGGAGCAAATTTTTTGAATGAATTGAATTTTCACATAATATTGAAAGTTATAACAACATTGATATTGCAAAACCACTCTTGCTTTTGTGCATGACAATTATCTAGCGAAAGTGGTCCACGAGCACAATTTCGCTTGGATTCGAGGACGAATCCACAGTATATAAGCGGCGAGACTTCCTATCATGATCAGTCAGTTTTCACTTCAGGCTCAAAAAGAACAAGTCCCCACACTGTTCTGGGTTCTTTTAAGAAATGTCCAAAACGAATTTCACCACACCGAATCAAAGGTACGTCTGACTGAAGAAGAACTCTCAGTCCTCATACACCCGGACTCTCCAACCTACTCCACGTAGTCAAAACTTTCGCGTCCATCACACATGAAAGATGATACTTTTAACACGGATGACAATTGAACACACAAATACACATTTACACATAATCCCCACAATAGGGATTCTTCCCGTCTCTTCAACCCATACATGCTAACTTGTTACCGAGCTGGTAAAACATTTCGTTCCCCGCGTTATCGGTATTAATACACCACCTTTCAAGTTCGAACCAAATAGAGAACGAGAAAAAAGAAAAAATCATTTCACCCAGAACACTGATTTTCCAAAAAGGATATGTCTCGTAAAACACCCTAATCGCCATGTTCCAATCTCGAAGTCAAAAATCTATTCAAAGAAGTCTATCAGGATGGACACACTTCATCGCAAGCGGCCAGGAAGACAAAGTCTACCCTCCAAGGTACGACCCAGGCGTAACCCAAATGAACCCGGTCATTATCGGAAGTCAATTGATGGACTCGTTGAAGATATTCAGCAGCTTGCCCGTTTAGCTCAATCCCGGGCAATCATCTCCCACCAACCCGACTTTGGTTGCTGCCATTGCCCCCCGAGCACGAACACCCACATTCTGTTCAAGGACTTCAGACTCAGCAGAGTCACGCTCCTAATGGTTGATTGCGCCCAAAGGACAGGATTTCAATTCAGATTTAGAGATGTCTGGAACCCCGACATCTCGGAATCTATCTACATGCGTATTTAATAGGCTTTCCGGAAAACAATTCACAGTGTATATTTTTTTGGTCACAACACTAGCAATGACTAGTAGCGGCCTAAAGGGTGAAAATAATGTCTCCCATTCAACAGTTTAAACAATTCGTCCAAATCCTTCTGTGAAGGTGAAATGTACCCACTCAAATGTACAACAGAAATTCGGCCAAACCATAACCTAGTCCGTTTATATTTGGTATTTATAACTACTTATGTGTGGTATTCTCATTTGGATTCAGATACCCGCGAGCATATAAGCATTAAATCCAATGCAGATGTTATATTCCATACTCACACTGGGTTGATACTTACTTGCTCAGTTAATATACGTCACGAACGCATGGCTATCAAAATCTTCGGGAGAGGTAAAGTCGGAAGTTGGAAGAATTCCTTGCACCACAGGTGCTTACGAAAATATTTTCTAGCTTATAAAACAATTTTGACACATTTTAGCTGATCTAACTAAACTTGAATTTGTCTCCTTGAACAATCAGAAGGTGACTACGAGTTGGGTTTGTATTGAATTTTGCTTGGTTTCTCATCATTTCTTCTTGATTTAGACAAATTTATCTAAATCGCACGGTCGTTTCAAGAAGTTCTGGTTCAGGTTGGACCACTTCGTTGCAACTAAAATACATGTACAGGGTATAAAGTTATGCACCTTATACATGTTAAAATTTCATTTCTGACATACGCAAGACCTCATCATAGAATTACCACAGGGCAGGGATGGATGTACTTAAACTCAACGGGTAAGGTCGAATACCCCTGCTAATTCTCGTATTTCGCACGTTAAAAACATCGGTTATCACGAATGTCAGAATTCCGTAACGTAAAAATCAAAACAAGTTTGAAAATCTGAAATAACGTACATTCATGTTATTGTACATGTTAAACAGTGGATGCATTCTATAAGCAGGTTTTGCGTAGGTATGTAATAGTTTTTTTAATGCAGGACTTACTCCATTTGTGACCGAAAATGACTCTGTAAGAATTACGAGGAAATTTTAATTAATATGTAATTAATTGGATCCACCCTGTAATAACAAATACGTACGGGCAAGCACCATGTAGCATTCTGTTGTCGATATCACCATTCTTGAGTGCGGTGTACCATAGGACAGCAGATCCTTTGACAGGTTTGACCTGAGTCCCCAGAATTGGAAAGGCCGTGTACCCACCCTCTTCAACTTCATTCAACTAAATATTCATTTATGGTGATTTAATAAGAAATATGGCACTAAAATTGTACTGAGACTGACATTTAATTGACATTGAATAATGTAAATTAATTTGCTTTGGCAGGCATACTTACGTAAATTAAAAATGTCGTCACTCTATCACCCATGGTATCTGGGTCCGCGTTCGTGCCCAGCTGAAATATAAAAAATATCATGTACTGTGTGTTTCATGTAAATTACCCAACATGGCTTGCCGGACCTGAACCTCAAACTATAAATGATGGGGTATTTCTCGAACTCTTTATTTATAGAAAATGCTGTATCAACGAACTTACCGAGTCAACATGAATCGCAACATGGCCACCATAAGCATATGACGCAATCTGAAGATCTTCTGACGCGAGGCGACCTCTTACGTTGAGCCCGGTAATTAATTCAATCCTTCTTGAGATCGGAAGGTCTGGTAAGTCTTCGTCGGATAACCAAGCGTATGAAGCCGTTCTGTGCGTAATGCCTGGACCTTGTATGGATGGTGCCCGTTTAAGAGTTGGTTCTGCGGAATTTATCAACTCGCCAATCCATTCTTCTCCAATCACTTCATAGATTTGCAGGAGCATCGGATCTTTATTCAGTAGTTCCATTTTTAACGGGTTGATTGGGCCAAAAAAAGGACTTCTGGTTGAATCATACCAACAGGATAACTCTTTTTCCGCTTCCTCTGACTGCATAAAAATACAGCATGTTTCAAAAGTCCTAGTCGCAATTGAAAGTTCGCGCCCCTGGAATTCTAAGAGTGTATCAGACTTGGGTCAATTACTTTAAAAATGTAATTAATTACGATTACAATTACGTGGACAAAAGTGGAAAAGTAATTAATTTCAATTATAATTACGTAGTTGTAATTGAAAATGCAATTAGAATTACCAATTACAATTCAAATTACTTTCTCGAAATGATGATTTTATGTGTGCTAACATCATAGTCACGTCTTTGTATTTGATGGTCAAATAAGTAATAATAATTTAAGTAATTGTAAAAGTAATTGAGAAAATATGAATTCAGTTACAAATTACAATTACAATTACTCACAATTTCTAAAGTATTTAATTACAATTACAAATTATAGCTGGGATTCTGAAAGTAACTAATTACAATTATATTACGTAATTATAATTGTATTTTGCAAGTCTGCAAGTCTGGAGTATATATTGCAGTAAGTGTGACTAAAACGGACAGCTCATGTCACTAGTTAAACTGTGATTTATTGAGCGTGAAATAAGGGCTACAATAATTGGATGAACGCACATTACGAATAAAAATACTTCGTCGCTTGATGATGAAGTCGGAAGTTTAAGAAAAGTCGTTATTCCCGAACCCACGCTAAAATTATATTATTTCCCTTTCCACACTGAGAACTTTCAATTGCGTCTAGAACTTTTGAAACATACTGTATCAAAGTTTCCGTATTTCGGGCTGAACTTAGTTTTACACAATTCTAAAAACTGGTTTCATACTTACCTGATAATTTTTGCCGTTACAAAGTCCTAAGAATCGGTAATTATCTGTTTGATGTTTCATGGCCTTGCTCATGTACCACATGACTCCGCCATTATCTTCACCCTTACTCAGCACACCAAGCAATGTTTCTTTAACTGTTGTCACGGTCCCATTTCCTGCACTACCAAGTCTACTCTCAAACATGAAAGTGTTATCGTCCGGATAAGTGTCAAATCTTTCGTCATGCTGAAATAACACGATGACCAAACATAAACTGATTGTCAGACGAACCGGGTATTATTATCGTCTACCGTTACTTAAATACTTACAGACTTTGTGTTTCGTTTGACCGCCGTCGCCAAACTTTTCGGACTGACACCGCCATCTGTTGTCTCATTGTCTCCATTCTCCTTAAGCATAAGTTCTGTCAGTTCTAGCCAATCCTTGGCCAATGTAAAATATTCACTCTCTGTAGCGTACTCGGCAATCTCAAAGATTTGTTCAGTCGGTAGAGATACACCAGTAATCACGGTTTTGAAGTCCCCATTCGTAAACTGAAATATAGATTCCAATTAAATCGCAAGAAGTCATTGACCTTTATTGAGTCAGATAGTTGTGAATTATCTGCACATTATTATTAGGGCACTATTTTGTATCCATCATTGTATTTCTGCTACCATATGTAATCGACGCTTATTGGGAATTAAAATGTGCATTTACACTCAAATGTTTATTCTATAGTGCACTCCCCTATTTATCTTCTGTAACCCGCAATTGTAAAGACTTCGGAAGTGATGGACCAAGGATTCTGGAATACACTGTATAATTTAAACACTCACTTTTTGAAGTTCCAAATCATAAGTGTAGTGAAGTCTCAGTATTCCTTCCATTCCATCGTAGACATCGTGTTTTGTCGGTAAGCCATGGTCTTGTGCAAAATCCCATAAAATATTCTCCAATCCTGTGTTATGTTTCCGTATTAGAACTTTAAAGCGATAAACTTCGAGTACTAGTACGTTATAACGAAGTTACACTGATCCCGAAAGAACACTGAACAGTGGGAAAAAAATAGGCGGCTGGACTGCATTTTAGATATGTTGGAGCTAATGACCTCCTTAACAGCTATTGCGAAGGTTCTACACCGAAAAAGTCTAACTATTTAGCCGCTAAAAATACCTGGGCCAAATGGACTTTTTTCGGGTCATCGGAATCCGTGACGCATTCATGACATCACAATATGAACTTCGCCCAGGTACTTTTAGCAGCAAAATGAACCGACTCTTCGGATTATGACCTTCGCAAAAGTTGCTGAGGAGGTTTACAGAAAATGCGGGGAAACCATCGATCTATGTACTTTATGTCGTAAGGACTGCGCGGTGTTGTTTCTTCAAAATATTTGTTTCACTCACTTGACTCTATTTGTTTCCCGACATGCTGGAGAACATCATGGAACTCTGTTGCGAGTCTTCGAACCATTCTGTATGCCAACAATGGATGTACCGCCACTTGTTTCGCTTTGTCCAAAGGCTCCACATTTTCTGGCATCTCCTGCGTGCCCTTCATTGTACTTTCCTCATAGTCCTTCAAATACCTTAGAATTCAGACGTACAAATTAGTTACATATGACACTCCATATAGTGGGCTGAAGTTTATATACATGTATATGTGTCACAGTCTCTCAATGTAAAAAAATATTTTAGAATGTAGATTTCCCAGGATATATCTTCGACCTCTAACTAAATTCCTGTGAAATGTATAAGCTCAGTTTTGTGGCACGCACCTAATAAGTGCCGGGTAATATCATGAACCGCCCTGTACGGCGTTCATTCGATCCCAAAAAACTGTTCGTCTGTGATTGATGAATATTGGAAAAGAAATAGACGCCGGCAAATGTTGAACGCAGGCATATTTGTTTGAAATGTTTAAAAGAAATTGGTTTGTTCTACTTTATCTTACCTTCGGACCAAAAGTAATCTCTCCTCGATCTCCGTAGCATAATCCGCCATCTCTTTATAAAGATCTTGTTCAAAAATCGCCAGATATGTCAAATAAGTGGCTGAGAGTGCGTAAGGTGGTGGTGGTTTTTTATCATTTTCATCGTCTAGGTCATGTCCGATAGGCATAGGCGGATCTCTTCCAAATGTGTCATCACTTTTAGTGCAATTACATTCCACGCCGACGCCACTGAAATCATCATCGAAATGTTAATGATTATATTTACCAATCTCTAGGTGTGCAAGCAAAGAGGAAGCGATAGAAATTGGTAAGATAGCTAACTTGGAAAATACCTCCAACCTCCCAGACCCTACGTATTGATAAGAATTTTTAACCCGGTTTATGTTATTGTCTGCCGAAAATATAAACTACAGATATTTCGGCACCAGAAATGTCCACGGAGGAAAAATGTCGACTCCACAGAAATATTTATTAAACATAAGCATCACAAAAACGTTTCCTATCAAAATGGATGAATTCCTATAAACTCTAAAAACGATTTCACTAAAAATTCAGGCAACGAAAATTTGGATACGAATATGTTTAGTCGAAATTGTCGGCCCAAAAACTGTTACTGCAATTATACATATTCTCGAAAATATCAGCTCTAAAATTTGGAACCAAAAATGTTGAATTGGAAAATAGGTACATCAAAACGCGATCAAACAACCAAATGTTAAAATTTAAAAAAAATGAATGGGCTAGTGTAATGAGTACATTATTTTGGTTACAAATTACCTGCTCGTCAGATTGGAATTGATGTCCACGAAATTCTGCGGATTTGCGACACATTTCTCTACTAAACACATACACAACACCAGAAATGAAGTGAGGGTGAACATTTTGACAATTACTTAAAAGATGTCCAAGACACTGGCACTGCAACGAACTAAACTATACTTAATTCAAATCATTGCAGAAACGTTCCTTAAATTCAACAATTAAAATAAAAATATGTAAGTACTATGCGCGTTCTTCATTTTAGATTAATATTTAATATTTTAGTTAAACTAACACAATCACTGGAAATAGTTAATTAAATAATAATATTGTATTGAATAGAATATTTTTGCAATAAGCTCTGAGTTGCTTCTCTGGTTAAACTCCAACTGACAGAAATTGCACCTGCAAGACTGGTTTGCCAAAAATCTTGTGATTCTACTCATTCCTGCCATTTGCCATGCATTTGTATTGTATCAATGCCATACGTGCAATAAACTTTGTTCGCTTAACCATACACTACGTTTGGTGAATTCATACATGATGAACAAAGTACCCTAAAAAAATAATCCGTTAAAACTTGTTTCCCGTTACGTTGCATTGCACGGCAATGCAATGGTCACATTAAATATCTTACACAGACATCGGACTTTTTATCGCTTTCTATCACTCCAAAGTTAAGAATGCATATCCTATAAAATCAGTCACACTCTAGTATGTAGATCAAAGTTGGTCAACTTAAAATGTCAAATCCTGATCTTATAGGGTAAGGTGTCCTAATTCTTGTCTGTCTCCCAAAATTTGCCCGGCCTATTTTGAATCGTATGATCACGTGACCCGCAATACACGCCCACAAATTACGGTGGGGCGTATTGCGACGGCGGGACGTATTAGGACACTCTACCCTATGAGATCACCATACGTTATCAGTTCCAGGGAATTGAACCCTCCACACGGTAAAAAGTAATAAGGGGACGCTCTTACGGTAATGCCATTAAGCAGCCACTGGAGGTTGACTTTAATTTACAAAATTAACTTAATTTTTGGCTCTTGTGTATGTGCATGAATAATGTGTATGGAATTTCAGTCAATTACTGGAGTGCTTAAATACAG
>JAQGCA010004724.1:0-10011 GCA_034698945.1 Protaphorura quadriocellata
TAACGTATACTGAGTCGAAAGGCTAGCGTTAATGTGACGTCAGTGATTATCGTTTTTAATAAATGGTGATAATTCTCTCTGTATAAGAAGGAACGACGCACGCTTCGCTTCGCTCGCCCTTCTGTAGCGCAACCGTGACGGGACGACATACATCCTAGTTTTTATAATGAAGAGAAATTAATGATGTGCTTGTAAGTGTGAATAGAAGCGATACCCCCGAAACCAATTGGTAAGGAAGCGCAGTACCTTATTAGATTGAGTAAAAGAAATTTGTGGAAGCAATAATACAAAATAATTTTCGTAATAAAGAGAAATTAATGATATGCATGTAACTGTGAATAGAAGCGATACCTCTTATTCTTCTTCGTACGACTTCTTTTTAGTTTTCAACTATTTTATTTTTATATTAATCTCATAATCAGCAGGGAACAAGTACCCCCGGTATTAGCACGTAAACTGTACTTTCTTGAATGACTAGTCGAAATTTATGTTTTTTAGTTTTTACCCTTGCATATTTTAAATTTCAATAAGTATCTACTCATCCCATAAAAATAGACAATGCAATATGCAATCGTAGAAAACCACACTCGTGATAACACAAATTTCCCCGAAAATCGTATAGAAAGAATAAACAATTTAGAGATCACTTAAATTATACCCTTAAATTATTTACCCTGGTTAGATACTTCGTCCTTGAATAACTTAAGAATGGTTGGGATACACGTAGAGGCATATCCAGTTAAGTATATATAAGTAATGGGTGAAAACTTTAATTTTAAGTATACATAGTTATGGAATAACCTGGGCAATAGGCTGCCTGTTACTGAAGGACCTGGTAATAAAGACTGGTAGAAAAAATACGGAAACGATCACTAAAGCATAATGCTAACGGAACGGCATTAATTAATTAATTGGTCTGATGTAACAAGTGTAAACGCATAATGCTTCACTCTGATCACAGCCATAACATTTTAAATACATATTTTAAACAAACTGCCGACACGATCTAGTCATCCTCGAATGCTGTAAAAATTCATCAATTTTCAAACATAATTTTTGAGATTCAAGGATTCCCGAAACTTTTCTTTTCAGAGTTATTGTTAAGAGAAAGATCGAGATACCGTCCAAGCTATCCGAGTACTCGACCTGAAATTTCAGAAAGCGGCTGTTCAAAAAGATTGAAATTATATTACAAGAATCCATCTGAAATATGGAGCACTGATCTGTCGGACTGAACCAATCGGAAGGTATGCATGCTACGAATTCTATAATACAAAAATTCACCGTTCTGGTCTTCTGACTAAAATTATAAGAAATTACGAGGGCGGCGGACTCATAAGTATTGCGGAACACCGCATTATTGCAATGAAATACATCCTCATCATATTCACTGTTGGCAAATGCATTTATGATAGGGTCATTTCCAAAATCCTTAACTCAAAAGAAGACAAATTATTCAATATTTCAGAATTTAAACAAATTATTTTACTCCCACCGCACCCAACTAAATCATAGAAGACATATACAATGTTGGCACGAGAACTATGAACAAATGGGATGTGAATATCCAGGAATCCTCGTGATTTTATCATCAACCCGCATGGTGAATTTGGAATTCTTACATACACGTCCTTTTCTGTGTTATTAGAGTTCCTACAAGATTTGGAAAGCATACAAAGGTTTCGCTGGAGGTATATTGCTTGACAGTCATACAAATATTCAAGTCAATTTATAGTTAAAAATCTCATACTAAAATCATTAAACGAAAGTAATTTGGATGGGCTTATCACTTTGAGTTAAAAGTGAGCTGGAAATCTTTTAAGTGATCTTAGGAACTATAGAGAATTTAAGACTGTTTTACTACTCATAACGTGGACTAAAATGTCAATGCTCTAAAAAATTTAAAGCCGAAAGCAAGCACTTTCACCGGTTACATTATTAATTTCAAACTTCTACCGGATATTCTGCAAAAGAATATACTCCACGATTTCTCAATTTAAATTCAAAAAGATTATCTCCATGATTTGTACAAGAACGTGTTACGTAAACAAATAAAAAGAAAACGTAGCAAAGGAAGGTCGAAGGCCAGAGGATTAATTCTGACTGGCAAAATGGACTTATTTAATTCTAAGGTGTGTTGGTGTCAACGTCAATCAGAGGGGAAAGTGTCTCAACCACAAATGACTTATTGTCCGCGTGTTGTGAAATACTCAGAATAACTTACACAAGACATTTGCGTAAATTCAAACCAAAGGACTGTTCGGAGTAAAAAGTGCAAATTTATACCAGTTACTCTCGCGTACGCTAATCATACCCGAATTGTTACGTTAAACCAAATAGAGTTCAACATTCCTTTTCTCTGATCAAATTCCGCATTTGAATTTGAAGCACTTATCTAAAGATCAAGGTAATCGGGGGACAAACCAAACAAGTGATTACTATAATCAATTGAATTGTTCGTGAATTCGTAATTCGGTGGATCACAGCTTGCTATTACAACTCGACCCTCCAAAAGTCACTTCAGGTCAACTCTCATAACATTGTTACGAAATGTAAATATTTTGCTTGAATTCCTCATCCTAATTTCACGTGGGCGGCAGGTAAGAATTTTTAATTATGTTTGTAGAGAATAGAATTGAAATTCAGTCTAAAGAGTTTCATTTCTGGACAAATAATATTCATTTGAGAAAGCAAGTACAATACGTGGGAATTGCCTTGGACTCGGTTAAAATCTAAGGCGCACATTAAATTAAATTGATGACTTGAAATATTATTCCAGGACAAGTACACAAAACAAAGAATAATTCTTTTAAATATTGAGAATCGCTTCACAAGGTTAACATTTGTCATTTTTGTAGCGTCATTAAGCCATTCATATAAAACTACGATAAATCCTACGACGGTGTTACCACTCATCGAAGGTATGCGTGCAGATAATAATAAATCTTATATCATCCAGCGTCATTAACGAGTTCTCGAAGATTGTAAACGATGGCTTATGATAAGCTACTTAGGCTTTCCTAAATTGTGTTATTACGTTCAAATAAGAAGGAAATTAAGTTAGAAGCGCACGCTCGGAAGATCTCATTGCATTAGATACGTACAGTTACACGTACAAAGAAAATTAGAAACTATGATTTTTCATTGTAATAGTTAAATGCATTCCCGGCCAGCATTGTGCATTTAGGGCCCACACCTGCATCCGGTCACTTGACCTCATGGATTCATGACATTCACTTTATTCAATTTTCAAGCCGAAAATAAAAATTGCAAGTCCCACTTGTTCAAGTAAATTTATGGCTCAACTCAATTTTTAATTTGTAGTGGTACGGTTATATAGTTCCATGTTGTACTATATAACCGCAGTCAACTGTTGTATGCCCCATACAACAGTTGAAATGAAGTATGCAAAATATGAATAATTAGAAACAAGCATATTGCTTTACAAGTGTACATGGAAAACGGGTTCATAATTTGCTTTCATGGAATCTGGCCACTTATGCTAGAGAGGTTCGGGTTCGTGTTGAGTGCCGGACATTAAACCAACCTGTGGAAGGATTAAAGCAATTTGAGTATCATAATCCGACCGAAGACGTCGACGTCGTCGGTTTAAAATGCTTATTTGGTCAGTCGCCCTTTTTTCCTCTCACGGTCTCACGTAAAGCGTTATCTTCTAATCGCTCCCGCTTCTGGTGAATGCTATAATTACGCAAGCACAATAAAATAAAAATTCGTCTTATGTGCAAGCAACAAGTTGACAATATTTTGCTAGCCGTAGGTCATAGTAGATTATACTTTACCAATTACCACTACGACGACATAATTTCAAAAGAAAGGTTGCTTTTCCAGGTGGAGTGCGCAATGATAAAGGGTAGTTGTGGCTAATCTATTAAACGTGCAATATTTATAACTAATATTCGCTGTTTCTCAACGAGAGATATACGCTGTATGTTACACTAGCTTATCTTAGGTAATAAAACCCGTTCGGGTGAAAGTCATTTTACCCATCTTTCTGAAAATCCCATTCGCGTTACACGGCAACTAGCACCACGAATTAACTTGGAGGATACTGTTGTTTATCCTCCAATCTATTGATTCATCGCCAACTGTACTTCATCTCCCTACAATTCTACACTATTTCTCCACCAGCTAACGTTGAGCTAAGGGTAGAAGATATTTTTGCCCACTTCCAATTCTGTCGCTGTCTACCCTACACCAAAAGATGGATTGGCTTTGATACAGGTAAAATTTAACCGAATTCTAAACATTTAGCTGGGCTTAGTGCTTTCAATTTGAATGCAAGACAACGCAATTAACATTTTTCTAACTTTATGATTCTCCCTTTCGTTTCTGTACATTGGACCATGCTTGACCTTGTAAATTATCATAAGTAGACTCCTACACTTAAACCTCTCACTGATAGTGAGATCACCTATTACTTACCAGGGCCGAGGTTGGTGCTCCCTTAATATGGTGATCTATGTATCAAGATTACCCGTTACCCGTTCTGTACGACCATCTTTTTGCACTTCGGATGGTGGTCTTAATATGAAGTTTGAGTGGATTCACTTATTTGTTTGTTTATTTTTTGATTCCGCGTCCTGGAGTTGAGACTTTCTTCCATGGCGTGACTAAGTCAGAACTGTAATCGAACAAATGCATATGCATTGCTCTCGGGCAAACTATTCAATTCAATTTTTTTTATCATATTCTTAAAATTACCCAATCATTGATCTACGCTTGCATTAGCCAAATTTCTGTACGGTGGTGCGGTAATTGATATATCTATCTCTATCAGATACCTTCAACTGGCCACACAATTTATATTGACAATTTTAATTTATTAAACACTATTCTTATAATACCTATGAATTATTAAGAAAGTGTGAGGTTCACGTTGCATCCATCAAAGTTACACATCTAGTCATACATAGCCATTCATGTTGAACATAAAGTATAAAATCGTTTCGGTGTAGACACGTTCGGCACCACTACAAAATATTAATGTTATATATTAGCAAATCCTTAATTTCTTGTTCAGTCCAAACTAGTTTTAACAAGTGATCAAGGAACAAAATTATACTGGAACGTCCTGGCACCTGGGAATACTTTCGTATAAAAACGCCCAAAGTTTTGACATGATTATTGCATACTCTAGCTGTACATACTGTTACCAATTGATCCGGATTCAGGTCATATAGATTGGTTTGCCTTGGTAGCTATAAACCTGATTTGAATGAGTTAGAAATGTGGTCGATAAGTGTAATTTCTTACCAGAGGACAGAATAAATTACTTTGAACACATGAAAGGACTGGTCTTCTATTTCTTCGATATAATACGAGCGGAATAACTTGCATTCAATCCCTTCTTCACATGAAATAACTTCGACGAGGTCTTGACATGGAATTGAGTGGTTTATCAGTTGCTAGAGAATCTCGAGTAGAGTGATAGAACGAATTGAAACCTCGGTGAAAGCTGTAGGGTTTTCTCTTTTTATGGTTGTGGTTAATGGGATTAGAATTTGCGCACTATGTAAATGTGTTGCATTTGCACTTTTCTCATTGCATTTCCTTTTTATATTTCGGGTATAACTTTCGTCATTATAATTTTTACGATGAAAAGCCTGATGAATGTGTGCTTGAAAATGGGTAACTGTAACATACGACTTTGTACCGTTTAGACTGGTGGTGCTCAAGTACAACGCGGCCAAAATGCAAATTCTGGATAAAGTCAGGGCTCGAATGCAGCCGGGTTCGTTTAATGTTGAATGTACATCTTTGAACTGGCTGAAGTATCGAATGAGAATATATCTGCTTATGAAAGCGAAAACGATACTTAATGTCACTTGTGCGAAGTTTACATTGCTCACTATTAATTCTATCAAATTAAATATAATATTTCGTATGCATTCTTCTTATATTCTATCAGTCGAAAAAGAATCCGGTAAATTTTTGGGTGCATTTTAATAGTATTATAGGGCTGTGAGAGAAATGGATTTAGAAAATTTAGACCATGAGTAAATATTATATAATATATATAATATATTATTATAATGTATATAATATATATAAAGCAAGTTTTGCATCCAACTTCACCCGATTCCACATTTTTTGCGTTGGTGTATAAAAATTCTTTCTCGCCGAACCTTCCTGGAGGAATTTTCTCTCTGACTTTTAGATGTTAAACATGTACGTTGTACACGAGATAAACGTAACATGACTAAGAACGAAATGCTAAATATTCGATTGTAAGTTTATGCAGTTTATTCAAGTGACAAGAATTCATGACATTTTTTCACATTTTATTCCGAAATTGGTCACCTTAAATTTCTAAGAATAAATAGTAAAATGGAAAGAAATAATACGCGGAGAAAATGAATTTTGTCAAATAATAATAACACAGAATAAATTGAAATGCTAAATATACAACACGACAAACACGCTATCCCTAAGTCAGACTATACTAATACAGGTCGAAATCCTATATAAACAAGTTTCTAGACATCAATATCTCAATTCACATATTAGGGAGTATGTTGGCATTTAATTTGCGAATATGTGTCGGATAGTTGAGGGTGTATTTTCGGCAGGGAGCGCGGAAATCGATGGGATTCTCGCAATGTCGTATGTATGCATGGCACTCAGAATGGAATTCCAGAGTTTGATGCTCTGCGACAAGAAAGATGATAATTGCGCGTATTTGACTAAAGTAGAAAGCCCATTAGAATTCAAATAAAAACGTCATTACGCAATTCCATGTTACAATTCGATCCAGATGGTAACTTGCTGTTTACTTTATGAACATCTGAGATCTTATTAAGTTAACTATATGCTTTTGTGAACACTTAAAAATATTTCTTTCGTTGAAATCCATCCAATTTATTTTCTCACGAGCAGGATATGTAGCCCTAAACGCATAACTATTATTCTTAGAGAGAATGAACCTCTTACCCAAATGGCGGATTTTCTTGTCAAATACAACAACGTTTCCTGATAGAGTAGAATCCCAAACAGGGAGAAATAATCAATCACAGATACAATCAAGGAGTTGACAAAGACATTAGAGCTTAAGATTAACACCACATCTTAATTTATAGACCTTTGTTCTATCACCGCAACTAACAATTTCTGTTCTGTCGTGGCATAAATAAAATGTGGAATGAGAGGTTCGGTAAATCGTTACTGAGGACGGTTCTGGGTGAAATGGAATAGAGAAAATTATTGTCAAATTGTAAAATTTTACTTTACAATCAAAATCATCAAATTTTACAGAATGCAGTCTAAATGTCTAAATGGCTAAAAATCAAATAACTTCGAGTTCGCTGAATGCAATCAAAATTACTATAAACCTAAGCTATAAACCAAATGACTTCGAGTTCACAGAATTCAATCTAAATGATGATTAACCAAATAACATTGAGTAATAATTACAGTAACCTTGTGAATTACGACTGAACAATTTTATTAATATCCTGTTGCAACTTATAAATAATTTCGGACTCAGTTTAACTGAGTAAGAACGAAGTCGTCAATAAATAAATTGCTCTCGAATCATTTGAAATCCGACTATTGCAAGTCCTGCGTAGAATTTATTAAACTCAAAATAGTATGCCCGGTAAAGCTTTGGTGGCCGATGGGGAAATACCCCGATCACTTCTCGTTCGTGGTTCTTGCTTGGAAAATATCATAAGGGATTAACACGTGTTACGAGTCATGGCCTATGTTCACAAACAAACAGTCTCTCCGAGGAAAGATGGTTATCGAAGAAGTTTGATGTGACTAACGTTGAAAAGTGTTCTTGAGATTACTCCAAAATCTTTTCTTTCTACTTTCGGCTGGGACAAGAAGGTACAGGTAGTCGGTACCTGTTCCCGGAAGGGCATGCATTGATTAATTCTATGACCTTCTCAAATACAAAATTGATTGGAACAAAAACCAACAAATTATCTGTACACTGAATGATACTGTTATGAGTATGTGGGCCATCGTGCCCTTACCCTTTAGAATAACAACACCAATAGATATGGGAGTGAGCAGTGGTACGTATTTGATGTGCTAGATAGATATTTGTAATGGCAAAATTATTGACAGAATGGGTGATATGAATAAACTCAAGTAAATACTTTTACTGGTGGTTTTACTGCTAAGTATTCAGTCATCTTTATTCCTGCAACCCAATAGTCCGGACTATAATAGAGGATGTAACTTAATGGAATATAATGTATACTAGGATGTATGTCGTCCCGTCACGGTTGCGCCACAGTAGGGCGAGCGAAGCGAAGCTTACTGCGTCCCGTGCTTACAGATGAATAATGGTTCCCTAATTATTCGCGCTAATTTTGCTTCCGATATTAGTTCGCAAAATCGACTCCACCCATTGTGTGGACTACTATTTTCCAGATAGAGTAATGTTAGATCAGATATCCGAAAATTGAATATCTGAGACGACTACATCCTAGCAAATCCAATTCTCTATCCAGTGTAATCAACATTATTCGAGGGATTTGTCGGCTTATTTGAGCATATCGAACTGTGCACGAGCATTGCGAATATTAAATATTTGGCCATGGTAATGAGTGTTACAGCGCGAACATCGCGAACATCGCATGTGCCGTCGAGTGGAACTATGAGGGGATTTGTTGACAAAACTTAGTTACTAACAATGGTGAGCATGGTAATGAGAGTGTTACAGCGCGAACATCGCGAACATCGCAAGTGCCGTCTAGTGGAACATAAAGAGTTTCGCTCCGTTCACTTCGCTCGCCCAATAAGATATAAAACAAGACACTCGGGTTTATCTATCCCGAGTTGTGCAATGACAGAATTCAGATACATCTTTGTCAAATGATGACTTATTGTCTATTTCTACTGGGGAGAAAGCCCTCCAACCTTGCTCTACATGTTTACAAATTCACCTCATATAGACGAATGCATTACTGGACTATCACCAGTCCTTTTGCTACCATCAAAAGAGGATGCCCATGTTCATCATTGGGCATCCTCTTGATACCCGCGTTTATACCCCATTATAACACTTTAGTTATGTATTAAACCGAAAGTGCGAAAGCCCCCTGAATATGCAATGGTTTTTTCCTCACACTCACAGTTCAGGAAAAGTCGGACTGAGATACACCAGCCCCGGAGAAACGAAACCAGTACCAACAGAACAGGTAGTAGATGGGAACCCCGTACTACTAAGCTATCTTAGGTAATGACATTTATTTTCTCAACGACTTTCTGCACCCTTTCAACGACTTCTGCTATACCACTCTGTACACCTACTCAAATACTCCCACTTTCTTTGTTAGTATTGATAGAAGTCGGATTCATGTTCACAAATTAATTCGGATTTGGAATTAACTTGTCTAAGAAAGATTAGTTTCATAGTATTTTTTGGGTCTCTTGCGTTTTGGCGTAAATCTCAATTTTTTAGGAGTAATCAAAAGTATGTTTTTAGGCGAAAGTCGAAAGTAACAAGGGCTATATTCAATATTAATTGAGTGTAAAATTCCATTTAAAGTACCAATGATACCTGAATATACATCAAATTCAATGGAATTTGTGGAACAAATTAAGACCTTGAAAACAAAACCGGGAGAAGTCAAATTATCCTTTGATGTAGTATTGTTGTTTACCAAGATCCCATTAGACGACACATTAAAATGCATTACCAAGAAGTTGGAGGATTATGCAGACCTTAGCAAAATAACCAAATTGTCTATTGATGAAATATTACGTCTTATCAAACTGTGTATGTCTTCCACGTACTTCAAATATAATAATATATACTACAGTCAAACAGAAGGTACTCTCCATTATCCCCCGTCTTAGCGGAGATATATTTGCAGAATTTTGAAAACAATTTGATTCTGAGTGATAGGAACATTCGTTTTTGGAAAAGGTATGTTGATGACGTGTTCACAGTCCTCCGCCAAAGAAAAGTTGAAGACACCCATGAATCAATAAATAGTTTTCACCCGAATATTAAATTCACCAAAGAATTGGAGAAAG
>JAQGCA010004725.1:0-10009 GCA_034698945.1 Protaphorura quadriocellata
GGGGGCTTTGAAATTACTTCATCTTGAGATGCGTAGCTTGGACAAAACGCTCTACCACAAACGGAAGCGTCGATTCCGTGGACTTCGGTTTCACTCATAACAGTTCCATTGCTCTCTGGACCGCCGCCGCTGCCAGCGGATAGTACGATGGACGAAATTAAGTTCCCCCAAATCAATGAAGATTGGAAAGAAAAAAAGAAAATTCCAAAGAATCGGACGACAACTCCTTCCGGGCTTAATCCCATCATATTCGCGTACAAGTGTCCGACCTGAAACAAGCCATACTAGTTCAAATCTCGTGTCCAAGGTGCCCAAATACCCATGAGTCTGTAGACTACAGACATTATATTTTGTACAGTCGGGATACATTTATGCCTACGCCGCCAAAATTCACTGAGGTCACATTTGAAATTGAAGACAGATTATGGGATATGGTTGAATGGTTGAGATAATCCAATATTTTACATTGAGGTCTACCAAATCTTTATAGGGAAAAACTGAAAAGGTCTACATTAAAGGATAAGAAATGATAGAAAACTGATTCTCACATGTGTTATGTAGGTGCATTTTGATGCCCACAGTGGTGCAGCACATATCCCGAGAATGATTGATGCCGGTATAAGTGTCCAGTATGTTGGATAGAACTGTGCACCCAAGAATGGCATGTAGCCTAGAATGGCCAACACTATCGTGTATTTGGCTGTCAGATGTTGAATTACAAACGTTGGAAGCAGAATGGCCGAAATCACAATGGTCATGTGAGTTAGCGAGAGGGCATACACGCCGAGACCTCCCTGTAATTCAAAACATAATGGTTACAAATTGTGCACAATTCTCTATTGTAAGGGTTTTATCCTTCGGGATTACAATGAATGACGATTCTAGATTTGGTGGTTTTACAAACAATGGAACGACTCAGGCCAGGCCCGCACTGGCCATAAGGGAAGCTTGGCGATGGCCAAGTGCGCCACTAGAAATTTAACATTATCGGCGTGGAATTAAGGCGCCCTTTGTCTCATGTCACTAATGTTAACTGCCAACGGCTCCCCTGAGCTGCCAGTCCGGGCCTTGAACGACTCCAAGTGATCATCGAATTTCGACTTTAAAATTTTTCTGCAAGTTCATTCACTTATCCTAACACAGCGTGTGAAATATCTCGTGCCGGTTTTACCGCAAAATCCTTTGGGTGACCTTCGGAGGTCAAGCTTTAGTATACAGAGATAAAAAAAATGCCTCACTTTTAACAAACACTTAAGTGAGGCCTTTTGCGGAAACGGTTCTTAAATTGCACTTGTAACTTACTTCTGGATTGATTGAACTCTGAAGATTGGCCATTCCAAGATAAGCTGTGAACAGAGTTTCAAATGCCAAACTAATGATGATAACGTTCATGATGATTCTTCGATGTTCACCAGCATTGTACCATTTCAAATTCATCTCCACTCCTTCTTTCTTCTCCGGGTGTCCTTTTTCAAGAGAACTCATTTTGTCCAAACTGACAAAAGACTTTCCTTGTTTCGACTCCATTTCGTCAATTCAATTGAAACTGAAAGTTCAAAAATATGTCAAATGAATAGTTCCTTTCATTTAATGTTTAAATCAACGTCTTTCCACTTCACATGATTAATCAACACAGATTTCCAGAAAAATAGATGAATTCCATGAAACACACTTATTCAGCAGTGAGAAGTGTCGTGAGCTTTTATTATCTTTCTTGATTGTTTGTTTCCATCCAAAGGGAGTACGTAACAGATAAAAACGAAAGTCTGAAAATGTTTCACTGCTAACTACTCAAACTTTCGTAATCCTTTAACTTTGGCACATTGGGCTCTTCAAGATTTTACATTAGGTTATCATAAATGTAGAAAAAATGTAAAAGTTCCTTACCAGAATTCAAAAGCTGGGTTGTAGTAGTTAATTATACGCTTAAAGCTTGGATAATACACTTTCAATTTGCACCGAAGACACTAACTAATTGAACTGTGACATTAATCCATAATGCATTAAGTATTTATACTTTATTTACAAATATGAGTCCTACTTCCTCCAGACCCAGTGAAGAATTGGGTTACAGTTACAGTTACAGTTACAACCTGCGAACGTCACTCATATGACAAAAAGGCGAATCCACGCTTCCTCATTGACTAACCCATTGATTTACGGAAATGCCACGAATAATTAAATATCCACACAATTTGACACACTAATATGACCCGAAACAGGACTTCCCGTGGAACAAGTGTTCATAAAATAACCAAAATGATTAACCATGGATTTGGAGTGTATGTCAATTAACGAGAGAAGTTTAACCTCAAACCACAACTGTGTTTGTCACCACGGCGTCATCATGGAGGGAAAAATATGTTGAATCACTCTGGAATATGGGTCATAACTTTTTGAATCAATCTGTTTCTCATTAGCACAAAATAGTGAATTCTCTATTTTATCTAAATCTTGGACAATTTGTCGATATAATGAAGAATCAGGAAATGATACGTGTTGTAATACATAATGAAATCCACGGAATCTAGTTTAAAAACTCGGTCGGAGTTAGCTTTTAATAGACAGAGACGAATATCGGAAACGATCGAATAGAACCCGCCGGCATTGCATGTGTTTTCTATGTATTTAAAACCAACCCTTCGTGACCGAGTTACTAATCGCATGAGAGCTGGGCTAATCAGGTTCCGCCTAATTACGCAACAGCGCGGTGAATCGTAGTGAAAAAATGGGAAGCAAAATGATAAAATTAATTAATTTTGATAAAGATTTGTCAGACGCCACGTCAAGAGGATAGAAATCGGGAAAATGACAAATCCAATGTGTGTCATTCTCACGTGTAATACTTTAGACATTTGTGGCAATTCCCGTCGGAATAATGCGTCATTATTTTGATTGACGACTCTTATTACAGGGGCTTCAATTTTACATGGATACAGGATAAAACCTCAAAAATTAGTCATTTCAAGTCAAGTCAAGTCACTAATCATATGTTAGGCAATTTCGTCACAAAATATTGTTTCCGGATTCCACTCTTCCAGCAACACATTGCACTTGAATGGAGGATCCATTAGAATTTGTCTGATTACATGAATTTGAATGTGAGATTGTAGCAGTAAATGAAAATTCCAACATTTGTTTATTTGGTTATACATTTGCTCATGCCAATTTTTATTGAGATTTTCGTGAAATATCTTTCCTTTACCGATGTCAGCCAGCCAAGTTATCCTCGCATTGACATTTTCCGAATATTTATATTTCTTACTTCAGAAATTTCAGGCACGATGCGATTAAAACTGTCATCCGCACCGCAATCTCGTTAAGTTAAGTTATTAAGTTATATCCATATATTTCACGACTTCAAACTCCACAGCGTACTTAATTTTTAGAACATTATACATAAAAACCACAATGACATTAAAACTAATATTGTCATTGCGGTGCTTGCGGTTTACTTTATATTGGGGAGATCGCGATCCAGCACTTGATTCTGCTATTGATTGTCTCGGAAGCTTGCGTGATTGACGGGTTGCAATTCGGTGGTGATATACGATTAAATTGAGAATTATCAGATTGTTTTTCGCATTAGATTTCACCCGGAAACATCTACTTTTGCGATTACGAGACTTTACTCAACAATTACTTTACTTGACATTACTGTACACCGCACTTGTCTTAATTTTGCTCCATGACGTACACGTGGATGCAGGTAAGTACTGGGTTGTCTGAGTGCTTTATTCAAACTTGTTACTAATACATGTGAGTAACACTTGACATATAACGTGCAATCCAGGTGTACGCATAACATAAAAATATTACAACCAAATTATACTTTTAAAAATACTAATAATTAGTAACTAGTAAATACTAAAAAAATGTGCATAAGTTTTCAAAATTTGCATATCGGCTAATTTTTCCCAATAAGTACTTTGACAATGGCTGTGACACTGGTATCGGTTGAATGGACACCCAAATCCTAAGTTCAGGTTTTTTCAATGGAGACTAAAATAAAAAAAATTGCTAATTACTGTCCCCACGAGAACAACCACAATAACGCCTTTTCGGATATTAAATCACATCTGGTATGCGGTTTAGGCGCCTCAAATGGCAGAGTTATTCGCTTTTCTTGGCGGATTCTCATGATAAAAACTGCCATTTGAAGTCAGACCAGATGGGATTTAATCCTAAAGGGCGGGACGGCAGTGCAGTGCTTCTCGTATTTTTGCAATGGTTGCAAGGGTAAAAAATTAAGAGGAGACTATATTCACAAGATTTTGGCATGAGAAATCTCATGTCGTTTTGACTAATCCCAAGATCCCAACATTTTCAAATATCTTCCAAAATTATCTTTTTAAATAACTGTTAGAATATCTAAAAACCATTTCTTAGAAGTTAAAAAAAATGTCCGTACATTTGCATGTGCTTAGTGTCTAGTGCTTGAAGTAAATTTTCCGAGATATTCAAAGTAATCGCTAGATGCATTATGTAGCGAAAACTAAATATCGGAACGAATCGAAGGTTATGAAATATGAGTTATGAAAATCAAAGTATGACACAGAATTATAATTAATGATTTATTTTTTATAAAGTTTTTTGATAAATTTTGCCAGTATGCATTATTGAAGTTGTAGTCACTTGAACGTTTAGGGGGAACAAACACATTTCATTCGTTTAGGACTAGAACATTTGCCACCACTTTTGCCAATACTTCGACAAAGTGCTTGACATTGCAGTGGACTCTCTGGACAATTTAGTACTCCAGCCTCAGCTCCACCTATAAAATTTAAGTTAAATTGTGAGAACAATGACATAAATTCCGATTTTTTTTTTTAAAAATTGAGTTTTGAGAATTGCTCCAGCTGATGGGTGTTTTGATGGTTTGGGGTAAAGGTCTTACAGAAAAAAAAGTTTGGGTCAAATCGGTGAGGGACAGGCTACGTAATTCCCTCGACAGTAGGTTGTATCCTCTGATACAACACAGAAATACAGAAATTATCAGAGCCGAAGCTTGGTGTGTGCGGCTGCGTGCATCCGCACAAGGGCGCAAGCTGACTGGGGACTAAATCCTATTAAAAGACGTATCCCAAAAAGTACAGAGGCAATTCTATCATGGGGGTGGGGGATGTGCCGTGCCGACTGTGCGGTGTTCTTTCAATAATTAAATTACAATTTATTTTGTATTTGACAAACTTTCAAAAATTCCACGTACCTATTTAATACAATAGAAATGGGTACAGGATATATACAGTTCATGAATTATCGTCCCTCTTTTAAATTAATTACCTAATTAAAAATATCAGCCCAATTTTCCGTGATAATGATGGATGTGAAGATGTGATGGATAATATTTTTTTTGAAGAATCTAATTTTGGATTGGTTTGATTCTGAAGTAAAAGAGCTGGACGTGTAAATGGACCAACTGGTACTTACCAATTTGTGTAGACAATGTGGCGTAAACGAAGACAGCTATTGTCAGGAGTAGTATGGATGACCTCATTTTCATTTTCGACACTGGGGTGCTAATTTTACAAAATGAAGGCGGAAAGCCAGGTAAAGATTCTTAGGCTTAGACTAGGGCTAGACTCGATTTAATTTATAAGATTGCATCTTTTATATCATTTCTACATTGTGCACGCATGCATTGGTTTCCAACTTATTAATTCTCAATGTTCTCATAAAATCAACTCATTCATATCCTAATCAATCACTTAAAAAATTCTACGTGCGGCGCCTTTGCTATCCGAAAATTCTAATGGAACCCATCAACGATTTCGATAATTTGCGCATCAAATAAACTGGTTCAATCTGACTGAGGACATTCATAAATATTAATTCAGACGAGTATCAAGTGTAAACGCAAGAACATACTCTAATCAGTAGTAGAATCAGTAGAAATGCCTCGATTACATTTTAATATATTTAATTTAATGTAAGAGCATGTCTGCATTTCAATAATTCGACAATGTAATAATGAATTCAGTTTATTCTGTGCCTCTCTCACTCGTTCGAATGTCGAGTTTGTTTGTATGGGATCGCGCTTGGAATCCGACAATTAAAAATGTGTGCATATATTTTTGTCTCATTAACAAATTCTATGAACGTGTCAAAATATTTCAATATGTTTAAATTCCAGACTTAATTTATCTTTATATAGACCAATCAAGTAAAATTTATGATAACGATAGACATAGTAAGGTGACGCGACGCGCAGGTAAGCGCAGGTAGGTGCTTGAGAGCAGTATCATTATAATTATCGCCATAAAAGCGAGTGACTCCACAGAAATAAATATGTATCTAATAACACTTGACGTCCTCAAATAGTTGTTAAAACTAAAATGTGACATTATTTTATATTCAATCGATTAACTAATCAGCCACACGTTATAACGACTTGCAAAATTAGGTCTTCATGAAAATTCATACTCCAAACAAAATTTACCGACTGACTCCAGTCAGGAAGTCGTGAAATTTTTCTTTATTTCTCTAAAACTAAACCCTTCAAAAATTATAATTTCTGCGATATTTTGCCTTAAAATTAGTTTGAGTTGGAACTCGAAACTGTCAGGAGTTCTATGCTTTCAAATTCAGGTAGAAATTTCCAGCAGAACTAAAATTCAATAAACGGAAATGGTAAGATAATATTCTGCAATATTGGAATCCCACACCGCTACCTACTAATTTTGTTAAACATTACACATTATGTTTACGAAGGTATCTGGTGTTTAATTACTAAACATGTCGTCTAATTACCATTTTATTACTATCTGACTTCCAGTCGTCCAACCAGTCGCTAATCCACCGGCGCCTAAAGTGGATGGGCAACAATATCCTCTAGAAATGCAGCAGTATTAGCAGTCTGCGCAACAACAATTCCAACAGTATCAGCCATATACAAAATATTCCCGGCCAGCTCAGGAGTAGATGCCATCTCGTGCTCTGGTTGGTTCAAATCCAGCACCAGCACCTCCCTTGGAACCCTGCAAACGTAAGTGCCCAGAACTACTGATATCAGCAAACTCTTCAGTGACGAATCACGACGGCGATGTCCAAGTCTCCAGCCAAAACCGCATTTTGTTGTCTCGACGTCCACATTAAAATAATTTTAGGAATTATGCCAATTCACGACAATATTTGCTTCAAAATGTCAGAACCAGTGAAATGTGAGATTGTGGACCTTGTATTAACTAACTAGTTTTTGATGAAAATAAATAAATAGACAACATTTTTGAATGTTGCGTACGGTGGCAATATTTATTATAAGAAGTATATCCTTTGGCAGCTGTTCATCAACCGATCAACCAGTGAAACGGCGAACACAGACACCAAAATTGCGGTTGCTCATTCGGAGACGCTTTCAAAATCGTAAAGTCTTTCAGAAAGTTATTCCGAATTTTTTTTATCTTATTTCGAGTTTACTTCCTATACTGACTTTAATGAATCCAGAGCAAATTTATTTATATAAATATAACGAGTAAATTTGATTAATAATTAGTTATACTTTATTACTCAAATACGTTACCTATGGCGTGCTTACGGGACTAAGGATGACCCAGTCCAGTTTCACATGTAAAAAGAAGCCTCTGGAATGAAAATCGTCCATCAACCTAATGACACATTATTCCGACGGGAATTGCCACAAATGCCTGAAGTATTTCGCGTGAGAATGACACACATTGGAATTGTCATTTTCCGTTTTCTATCCTCTTGAGGTCGTGTCTGACCAAACTTTATCAATATTAATTAATTCTATCGTTTTGTTTACCATTTTACACTAGAATGATTCACGGCGCTGTTGCGGAATTAGGCAGACTTCGCGTTAAAGCTGTTCTCGTGCAATTAGTAACCCGGTCACGAAGGGTTGGTCTTAAATAGAAAACCTATGCAGTGCAAGCGGGTTCTAGCCGATCATTTCCTATATTAATATATAATTATATATTTAAAGCCCCATCCAATCGAACTCTCAATCTAAATTCCTTGGATTTGGTTATGTATTACAACCTGCATTATACCGACAAATTGTCCAACATTTAGATAATGTAGAGAATTAACTATTCCGTGCTGATAATGAACGATAAACATATTGAGTCAAATAGTTATGACCTATATTTACATGTGATTAAAACAGAATTTTTCCTTCCTTAATTCGCCGCGGTGGTAAATACAGTCGTGGTTTTTCATGTTAAATTTCTCACATCAATTGACGTACACCCTAAAGGCATGGTTAATCATCCTCGTTATTTTCATAAACACTTGTCCCACTGAAAGTCCTGTGATATTGGTTCAACCACGTGTTTAATTTGTGGATAATTACTCATTTGTGGCATTTCCGTAAATCAACGGGTTAGTGATTGAGGAAGCTTGGACTCGCGCTTGTCATATGAGTGACGTTCGCAGGTTGTAACCCAATTGCCTACTCGGTCTGGAGGAAGTAGGACTTATTAATTCAAGTAATTGTAAATAAAGTATAATTACGTGTAGCACATACCGTAAAATACCGGTTACAAACCTGGGGCTGGATAGTGACCCGTCTCGAATACAAACCGGGTCTCGAGACTATTTTCAGAGATAGAAACCGGTCCCTCGAATACAAACCGGGTCCCGAATACAGACCGGGTTCTCTATGCCTTAACCGGGTTTTCTATGGCTCACTAACCGTTGTAGCCGTCCGGTTTTCTCAGTTTCAACTTTTGAATTCAATAATTTATTTGTTAGAAACCGGTCTCGAATATAAAACGGGTCCGAAGGAGGCTGGTGTGGATAGTAACCCGGGTTACTAATATTTATATTCGTTATATATTTGGTATTTTACGGTAATACAGTATGGATTTCTGTCACATTTAAATTATGTCTTTGGTGCAAATTGAGGGCGTATTGTTTAATCTCCAAGCATATAATCAACCACTTTAGTACTGCTTTTGTATTCTGGCAAGGCTTTTTACATTTTGTCTGTATATGTGATACCCTAATCTGGAATTCTGAAATTCACTATTTGAAAAAATGCAAGATTATCGAAAGTTAGAGCTGTTAGAAGTGAAAACTTAGAAATTTCCAGACCATCGAATTTATGTTTCGAACTCTTTGAAGCCAACATAAAACAATTGAGAAAGATCATAAAACCTCACGACACCGCAATTCTGAGTAAGCACGTGTCATGGAATTGAATTTAACTATTCGTCTAGTGTTAGAAATGTCTGTGTGGATGAATCATGTGAAGAGGAAAGTCGTCGATTTAAACCTTAAATAAAAAGAAAATATATACTTAACTTCTCCAACTTTCAGTTTCAACTCAATTGACGAAATGAAGCCGAACCGAGAGAAGGGATAGTTTTTTGTCAGTTTAGACATAAATGAGTTCCCTTGAAAATCTACAGCCCGAGATGAATTTGAAAGGGTACACAGCTGGTGAACATCGAAGAATCATCATGAATGTTGTCATCATTAGTTTGGCATTTGAAACTCTGTTCACAGCATATCTCGGAATGGCTAATCTCCAGAGTTCAATCAATCCAGAAGTAAGTTCCAAGTGAAATGGCACCGTGCTTAATTTATAGAAATAAACCGTCGTAAGACGCAGGATCTATGTGTTGCTCACTTATGTGTATGTTAAAAGTGAAGCCTTTTGCGGAAACGGTTTTCAATTTCCTACATCTGTATATTAAAGCTTGACCTCCGAAGGTGACTCAAAGGATTTTGCGGTAAAACCGGCAAGAGATATTACACGCTGTGTTAGGATAAGTGAATGAACTTGCAGAGAAATGTTCATGTCGAAATTCGATGATCACTTGGAAAGGTTCCCTTGTTAGTAAAACCACCAAACCTAGAATCGTCATTCATTGTCATACCGAAGGATAAAACCCTTACAATAGAGAATTGTGCACAATTTGTGACCATTATGTTTTGAATTACAGGGAGGTCTCGGCGTGTATGCCCTGTCGCTAACTCACATGACCATTGTGATTTCGGCCATTCTGCTTCCAACGTTTGTAATTCAACATCTGACAGCCAAATA
>JAQGCA010004726.1:0-10009 GCA_034698945.1 Protaphorura quadriocellata
GAGAAATTTTATCATACTGTTCTAATTTTTCCATGTAGCTCCCAGGTTGTTTGTACCCGTATTTGAGTTGATTCGGCCAATTATGTCGGACACAACGCGGGAAGGATTCAGGATTTTCGGTTGTGATAAGAGGGAGTGGATACCTGCACTTTTAGAGGTGATTCCTGAAGACCAATCACCAAAGCAGTACAGCGGCACTGGAAAGAGTATGCATATTTAACAATATTTCTAGTCTCGGAGGTCACCGGAGGTCAAATATGATGGGTCAGAAACAATTCTGGACTTCGAGCATCAAAGCCAAGACTTGGCAAATTAACTCTAATTGACCTCATATTTCGAATGACACATCACTGACCTTGGTCATTCTCATAAGCTGACCCTAAACTAAACTGACCTCCGAAGGTCAAACTATAGTTAATTATTTGTGCTTGTCATTTCAGAGAAACCTGAGAAAGCCAATTCGGTTGCGGAGAACAATGAAGTGTCGGAATAAATTTGATTAATCGTACTTCATTATAATTTCACAGCAACGTAACAACTTCGGGTCAGTTGAAAATATATGACCTTTGACCTTACGGGTCAAATTTCTGTCATTTCTTATAAATAAATAAATACTTAAAAAAATATATAAATCATTTTTACTCGAACTGTAGTCAATAAAATAAAAATAAATATAGAACAAAGAATTGGACCGACCAGGAATTGAACCCTGGACCTCTAGTGAATAATTTCAAACGTGTGACTGTTGTCTGAACTAATTTATTGTTGTGTAATTAAAAAGCGGAGAGGATTACAAATATAGCAGTAAATGAAAATATTGCGCGGAATTTTTGAGAATGTATATCTGTAGATTCAGAACTGACATTCAATGTGAGGGGTCGGGGTCTGAGATCTGCTAGGTCTGGAATAATTGTATCCTTGCCACTCGCCATTGTTGTAGATGTCAGACGATTTGTCTTCGACTTGCTCTGCAGATATTCCAAAAGTAACTCCTCGCATTTGGCACTTTTATTCTGTGGCGTTTCAACGCACTGACGGAAGGGGTCACGACAAGCGCACTTTCCCCTGAAGCACTCGGAAGGGTCCCGACACGTCACTCGAGCAACATCAATGAAGAGACTCAGTGGAATCTAAATGCGTCAAAATTTATAGACAAAATTCATGGGTTGAAGTGAATTTTTATGAACCACCCTGTATAGTGTCAATTTTCCTTACCCTGCCTTCATCCCCACCCCGTTCACCGAGAATTCTAGCATATAATGCTTGTTTCATATAAAGTTCCGTCCAATTGCATGGTGCCTTCGTTTGAATTTTAAAATTCTCTGAAAAAAAGTAATTGATTTTAATATGGATTGGTCGTAAACCTTATTGAATGTGGTCCGCTTGTTTACAACATTTAACCGTGAAGAGCTTCGACCGGATAAAAGTATAGGTGATAAAGTCATATCTATGTATATCTTTCCATAATTGTTGCATTTTCTTTTATGTTGTACGTCGTAGAGCCAAGGAATGTACTACTAGGATTATGATAGGGAAAAGCCCATTAATTCGTCATTGGCGAAATGATGACGTCATTGACTAAATCGTGACGTCACTCACAAAATGATGACATTATTGACTAACGGATGACCTAATTGACCAACTGATGACGTCAAAGAGAAAATGATGACGTCAGAGACGATATGAAATGATGGCGACAAAGGCAAAATGATGACGTCATCGACTAATTGATAACATCATTGCCTAAATGATGACGTCACTAGCAGAATGATGACGTCATTGACGAAATAATGACGTGATGACGAAAAATGATGAAGTGATTGATGATGTTATGACGTCACTCAGTAGATGATAACGTCATTAACGAAATGATGACGTTATTGACCAAATAATGACGCTACTTACTAAATATTGACGTCATTGACGATATGATAAAGTCATTGAAGAAATAATGACGTCATTGACGAAATAATGACGTGATGACGGAGTAAAGTGAAGTTGATGAAGTGATTGACTGACCTAGACAGAGATTTATTTCATTCGTAGCACGAACCCACTTGTCTTCTCTCCGAATGATTTGACTTCTCCTCACCGAAGCGGTTAGATTTGGATCCGTCAAATCATAGTAATCAAGGTACTCTTCAGGTACTTCGCCAGGTTCCAATGTTGTTGTCGTTGCTGTTCTCAGAAGACGAATTCTGACTCTGGCCGCTATATCCAGTCTGTTCACAAGGTCATCATGTGCGTCTGAACAGTTAGCAGTTTTGTTGCTGACCTGCGTACTATACTTTTTACAAGGACGAGAAGTGGCGTCACAGTTACAAGATGAAGATGTACATGTGGACTCGGGGAGACATTCCAATTTGGCCAAATTTACATGTTCGGCAAGTGTGACCTGCAAGTTTAAATGTAAATGGTAGTGTTAAAAACTGAGGTCAAAGTTTACAGACAACAGAGTGAAGGTACCCTTAGTAGGAAAAAATGACTTGTTATGTAATTAATTGACTTTCGACGTAATTCAAGCAAAGTTTGCACAAAATTCATGCAATCGCCACTCATTTATCTCAGAGAATAGGCCGTTTGTTAATTTTGCATACGGAAGGTACCCCTAGTAGTATTGATTATTTACTTGTAGAGAATGTGATAGCAAATCCAATGAATGAAGTTCATATTTTGTCTTCAAACGATTCCTCTCATCTGTCATCCCTTTCAAATGGCAATGATTCTTGTAAGGAATTCTGAAGTGATTCAGACATTCCTCGAACGATTCGACGGCATCGCTGATTCGCCCAATTTCTTCAATCAAACGCAGTCGGCGGCCTTCATCTTGAGCAAATGAAGATTTTGGATTTGGACAGAAATTGTCCATCAAAATTAATATTATGATCCAATTAATTATTCGAATGGCCATTCTGTCGTATATTTCAATTAAAAAATTAATTGAAAACAATAAATTCAAGAAAATCGGTCGCAAAAATTTCCAGAATTTGTTGCCGTGCTATTGTTGTTGTTGATTTTTTAAATCTGCGTCTTGTTGTGGATTGTTATAGTTACAAAATCAAGACTCTGCATACTTCGACGTAATAAATAAAATATGCGCTTGAATTGACATTGCCTGATTTTTTTTGTTGTCAAACCTTTCAGTATCAACTTTTATAAATAGGGTGACCATGAAAGATGGACAATGCTACACACTTTAAGTACATTAATTTACATTTCCCGAAAAGCATAACAGTGGAGAGGAAAATTTCCAACTGCAAAAAAATGAAAAAAGTATTCTAATTTTGAAGTGCTAAAACGATTTACCAACGACATTTCAAACACAAATATTTTGAATGTGAACGACCAGGGACCAAACGACTTGACAATAATTTAGATATTTTTAGTTGAAAATGGGAATAAACTGGTTCTGGTAAAAAAAAAGTTAATGCGTTTTATGTGTAGAAGAGAAAGGTAGACTGGAAGAGCAGAAGAAAAACCTAAGTACAGGGTCCAAAATAAATATGGGACATTCTTGATACGCAGCTATTTCATCGTCAACCATTTACAATTAATAAAAAAATTCAACATCAAATTCTAAGTCAAATACGAGAAAGTCGGGTAATTGGAAAGGTAGCCTCCATAGCTTAGTGGTAACAGTACCTGCCCGGCAAGCAGGGGGCCCGGGTTCAATTCCCGGTGGAGTCAACTACTTTTTTCAATTATTTCGACCTCGTATTCGGCAGAAAAATATTTCCGCGTACTCAACTCCCTACTACTAGGGGTATCTAATAATGAGTTAACCATCATTCACAAGAAATGCATACATAATTGAAACCCTGTGGATTATCAAAATTCCATTCAACCTTTCCGTTGTGTGTTAGACATTTATTTAGATATTTTTTTAGAAAAAAACACAACCAAGTGTCCCCATTGGGTTGTACATTTAAGGAAAACCATTTCCTTACTTACCAAATAAGTCAGAGTTCGTGTGAATTGTTATGTCCGAGCAGTCATTCAAAGTATTTTTCATAAAGTACTGACAAATAAAATAAAATGGTGTCAAAATCGATTTATTTATTTCTTCTCCTAGTGATCAGCAAATTCCTATCTTCAAGACCAGGTGACTCATTTCAAATTTTGAAAGGACTTGTTTTTTTTAACAATTTTTATAAAGTATGATTAGCGAAGCGTACTCCCGATACAATGGCCTCTTTTAATTTTGCACTCCCGGAGCCTAATATGGAAATTTTGAAAATGATTTTTGAAATTTGAAAATCTCAAAAAAAAATCCAAATTCGTTTTGAAAATGTTCGAAATTTATTTTTGAAATTTTAAAAGTCTCAAAATCAGCGATAAACTTTATTTTTGACAATTTCATAAATCCGCGATAGGCTTGAAATTTTAAAACCCTCGGAATTTCGCAGGCTAATAACGTTATTTGGCTCTGGGAGTGTAAAATTAAGAGATGCCGTTATATCGGGAGTACGCTTTGCAAATCGTGAAATGTAAAAATTGTAAAAAAAATAAGTTCGTTCGAAATTTCATTAAAAATACTTTTTTAGAAAATATTGTCCATACTTTGGAAACTATGAATTTTTGAAAGTGTTCATATTCTTTTGGGACACCCTGTACTTCACTGGACTGTGTAATTCCAGACTTAGTCAGTTAAAAGTTATTTCATTCCTGTCATGAATTTTAGACAAAATTATAAAACTGTTGTCAGCATTCGAACATTTTAGTTATAAAATTTTAAAATTTCTTCAACTTATAATAGGTTTCAGGAGCTGAAATCGAGAAAGACGCAGAATGTGAGGGAAAGTTCGTTGGAAACTTGGTTGTAGTAACCCTTTTAATCAAAAACAATTTGTTCGGTTTGTTTGATCGGCGATTCAAATCGTTGGATGAAATGAGGGACAGACCATCATTGTTAAAAGCTTTGGAGTCCAACCCAGTCCCCGCAAGATTCCAACAATCAAGTGTCAAGAGTGACATACTGGTGAGTTTAGCACTTTTCAAATTATACAGTTTATTTTTTTATCTCTTGGACTACTTTGAAATTGGTGAGTCGCAAACTCAACTAATTAATTGTTGACGTCCGTACCCTACACATTTAAAAAAAATCCGAATAAAAATAAGTTCAAAATTTCTCAAAATAAATAAAATTCAAAATCTAAAAAGTTTAAAATATCAAAGTTTAAAAAATCAATGTTTAGAAAAAAGATTTCCAGACACGTCATAAAAACAATTTGGTTTTCATTTTAATTTTTTAAATTTCCTCTTCCAAATTCTGTATTTTTTTTAAATTTTAATCTTTTTTACATTTTGAATATTATTTATTTCAAAAAATTTTGAACTCAATTTATTTCGGATTAATTTAACATTTTTGTGCATCGAAGTCAACGAATATTTAATTGAGTTTTGACGCACGAATTTCAAAGTAATGCAGAGCAAGGGAATAATTGTAGTCGTAACTTTTAAATCAGTTTGTATTTTTTTCAACTAAATGTGATCGTTTCGTAGGGATCCGAAGAAAATCCTTGTGTCTACGAAGCGGGTGACGTAGAGAAATTGTTGGATGCTATAACCCGAGCCTTAAATTTCTTTGAGAGCCATCTGTCTGCCATACTCGTTGCGCAGCTAGTAGATCCTAGTTTAGGTCTTGCGATTTTGGAGGGTAAGAATATTCCTATAGTCTAGACAGACTTGGGTCAATTACATTGAAAATGTAATTAATTACAAATTAAAAATTACAGCCTAATATTGAAAGTATTTCAATTACAATTACAAAT
This sequence comes from Protaphorura quadriocellata, assembly GCA_034698945.1. Lineage (NCBI taxonomy): Eukaryota > Metazoa > Arthropoda > Collembola > Poduromorpha > Onychiuridae > Protaphorura > Protaphorura quadriocellata. The sequence goes on from JAQGCA010004726.1 coordinate 5,772, forward strand.
TACACGCGAGATTTCGAAAGTAATCAATTACAATTACATAATTGTAATTGGATTTTCAATTACAATTTCAAATATATCTTTTCTTGTGTTTTTCAGCACTAAAAACGCATTTTCTCTTTCACTATCCAAAACTTCATTCAATCTTTATTAGTCAACAAATGTAATTGAGAAAAAGTAATTTCAATTACAAATTGCAATTACAATTACAGACATCTTCCAAGAAATTAATTACAACTACAATTAATTGTAATTGTATTTTGTAATTGATATTACAATTACCAATAATGTAATTGACCCAAGTCTGGTCTAAGACTACAATGGCACAGTGAACCCACAGTGGGGCGTATTAGCCCACTTTGACCTCAATAGAGAGCGTTACCTTTCGTAAATAATTAAATAAATAAGTTCATATTATCATTTCATGTGAAAATCAAAGGACAAATAAGACAAGACACGTGCTCCAGACTCATCCCAACATCCGAACAACATACGCGACATCTCTCCAAATTTCACTAGAACGAAGTCAAATTATTCGCCAGGAGTACTTGGGTGTAGTGGAAGGGCGGTATTGCGGTGATACTAAAGGTACGTTATATCGTTATACGTCACGCATAACCTTAGCCCCCCCCCTCGTCAGCCCAATCCAGGAGACCGAAAAGGAAGTGAAATATTTTGTATAGAATCTTATTGAGGATGTAGGTAGCCAATCCGATTGAAAATCCGTTGCGCGCAGCGGCAATGACTAGCGTTTAAGTAAAGGACGGCATAAAAAGACCCCAAGCATGTAGGTTTTCTGTTCCAAGGAACATGCATGCCGAAAACATTTTTTTTTCCAAGAGCTTGTCGATGCCACATATTTTGCAATAGTTTTCTGGAATTACGTATTAAGTGCGAACATATAAAACTTAAACGGTCGTCATCGCCGCTACGCGAGATTTTAGGCAATTAGATTCTCTACAAAATGCATATCTCAATTTCTGTTCAGCTCCCCCAGATTGGACTGCCGAGGGAGAGGCAAAGGTTATGCGTGACCCTGTATATTCCATAAAGACCGAGTCCGATTGTTTACAATAGTTAACCTTCATAATTTAAATTATGATCAAATTCTAAATTACTAATGGAGTTTATTAATCTTTTGCTTAACGCAGAAAAATTAGAGATTATCCGAAATAATCTTCTAATTGTTTGGACGGGACAAAGTGGGTCATGGGATAATTATTACATAGTCTTGGACAAGAAGTATGACGCAGCTATTCCCAACGTTGGGAATGAAAATGACACAATTTGGGGGCCATTGAATGTGGAGTGTCTGATTAAAATCCAAGATGACTGCCAGATTCCTTACATCTGTGATAAATTTTATTTAAATGACAAGGAACAGTCTCAGTACACTTTGACGCATCAAATCATTTATTTGAACATCATTCAGAAGGTTAACGATTTAAAATGGAGGTTCTAAGATTTTGATAACATGAAAGAATCAAACATTGACAATAATAATTTTTATGGATGCAGAAATCATGCGCAGAAAAGGATTCAGTTAGACTTTAACAATTGGAAAACTTTGAGGGAGGAGCTTTGTGCGAAGGCTTACAAGGAGGCGGAGTTTATTGCCTTACGTGGAATCCCAGAAAGTCAGCGCGACTTATTCGCCGAATACGGTAAGGCTTATTTTTGAAAAAAATATTTCACGACTTATTTACGTATTAATTTGTATTTATTTCATATAGTCCCGGTTTGTGGACTGGCCGGGTACCCCAATTTCTTGCGGAAGGATTGGTTGAATGAGATTTTGTCTTGGCAGAGCCAAAGTGAGGTCGGTTGTTTCTTGGATCAGTATACTGGACCCCCTCGGATTACTTCCGATCCACCGATTCCTCGCCTTCAGGTCAAAGATGAAGTCAATCCATCCGGAGAGTCTTGTTTCACACACTTCACTACTGTAGCCCTTTCTGCACTCTCAGTTCACTTGAGCAGACTTTTTGATGTGCATCCTGCCCTCTACTGAACATTTGCCACACATTTCCATAGCCATTTTAATATTTACTAAATTTTGTCTTAATAGTTAATACGTCGTGCCATCTGCATCTCTTTGTTCTTTAATAAATTGGTCACCACAATCTCGTTGGTATGCATACCCTGTCTGTCTTTCTTTGTAAAGAATTGACTTAAGTTCAGCTTAACACGATGTTAAAATGAAAAAAAATACTATAATGGCCCCTGCAAACAATTCTGAGTGTCAACCGAAGAACTCCGCCTCTTTTTCAGAGCTGCTCAAATAACGTTGCTAGGTCAATTAAAATGATATCGGGCCAATTGACCCTGACGAAGTTCAGTCCATGGTTGTTGCACTTGAATGTCAATATTTATTTTACTTCAATCCATTGCAATTAAAATAAATTGAAATATTTTAATCTGGACTGAAGTGAATTAAATTAAATATGAGCATTGCTGCCCACGCTCGATTTTTAGAATATTGCAAAAACTACCAATAATTTTATAAATGGTCATCAAAAATATAAGAATTAGAAGAATGTAAAGAGTTGAATAATTCTCAGTCGTGCTCGTGCATCCAGTCTATGTACTACTACAGTTACATCTTTGAGGGAACTTTCAGACTCATCCTTCAATAAACTCTGAAATGAAGCTGAGACTCTAGCGCAGAAACTGAATATTGACTTGCCAGTTGACGGCGTAAGTTCTTCTCGCCTTAAGTTTGCCACAAAACTATTAAAGGAATAATCATAAAAAGGGTCTCAATGAAGTTAAAACTCTGGAAATACCCCATATTCACGTTTTTAAAGTTTAAGATAACATTTTACATTTCACTTTCACTTTTGAATTTTTGCAAGAAAGCTTGGTCTGTCCATAATCGCAGCACGAACAATTGTGCCGTGTTTCAATTTTTTATCGCCTCAACTCTTTGCGCTCTGATAAGATTTCACTGTCCTTTAACCAAAGTCGTAACCCTGTTTGGACAGAAGTTCGAATGATTCAATATCAACCTTGACTCACTGAAATCCAAGATTGCGGTGGCGAAGAATCTTTTTATATCGGAAAAGTGTGAGAAAGTCAAGCAATGTTACGAAATTATTGAACTCTATGAAAAGGAGATGTTCCAAACTGCATTCCTAGTATACAATTATTTTCTGCATTCCTGTGTCAAGTGCTACAGGAGAGAGGAGTTTCAGCTAATTTAAACGAATCAAAACTTCTAATCGGTCCACCACTTCTCAAGGTCGCATTTCAGAGCTTACAATTCTGTCTATCGAATTTGATCTTAGTGAGAAGTTGAGAACTAATCCCGAGAAAGTTGTTGACGAGTTTGCAGAATCAGCAACTCGCAGAATTGACTTTTCTTTGTAAATGTATGCAATACAAATCATAATAAATTTTTTGTCGCTTTACAAATTAGAAATATAGACTACCTCGGATCAGTTTATCTTGCCCACCCTCAAAATATTCCTAGATCCACCGCTGTCCACCTTCTTATTTGTATATACGAATCTTCCCACGTAGGTTTGAATTCTGAAGTTATTAACATGCGGAGTAATTATAAATTGACCCATTGATGGACTGAAACCTTCTCCGAATTGATGTCTGCTTATGCTCCACAGCGAATGGTGGGAGCCCGATGATTTTGTGAATTCGGCGAAATCCGACAGAGATAAGCATGTTTGTCAATGTGCTGCGAGACACCGTAATTCCATCCTTTTTCATCTCCTTGACTGAATTTCTGAGAAACCGTCCTTGGAAACTTCTCGAATTGTCAAATACACTTCAAACTCCAATTTTTTCGGCATTTTTAAATTTTTTAAAAATGTGCAATTTATGCCGTGGGTCGTGGGATCGCATCCCACCATTGGCGTAACTTTTTTTTCTCTGATTATGTTCGGGATTGCTGTGTTGCGTTTGAAATTCCCAATATCATTATATTGGTCATTTCCCAATATTTATTTCATTATTTAACGGAGAATTTAATCGAATGTCAGAAACGGGTTTTGGCATGAGAGTAGTATTATACGGGTTGTCTCAGACGCCATAACACGTAGGGCATGGCAGCCTGCGGATGTAATGCAGACCCAGTGTAAAAACCCGTAGGGCATGGCAGCCTGTGGATGGAATACAGTCGGTTTTCCCGCCTTAACACGTAGGGCACGTACCTTCCATTCTATTTTTGTCTGTGAAGGGATTATCCCTTCCCTTTCGGACGAAAAGTTATTTTTGACTTTCACCTG
>JAQGCA010004727.1:0-10005 GCA_034698945.1 Protaphorura quadriocellata
CGTTTTTCACTGATCTCGGTTCAAATTTGGGATTTGAACCGAGATTAACTTTAACCGTCGTTGGTACAATTGGGCATTAGTGAGCTAGAGTTAAAACCTGTTCCCAGGCGATCGCGCGGATGGTAAAAGTGGTCGTATTATAAAGGTTGTGGGCATCGGTTCGCGTAAGGTGACCATGTGTAAGAATGGTCTTATGTTATACGTTTTGTTTATTTTATTACATGCAGTAGTGGGATGCTTCTCTTTTGGTGTACATGTTGGAGTTAACGTAAAATACATAATCTGTTCTGTCGGTTGTCAGGATTGTATCGGTGGATCTCTCTAGCAAAAGTGCGGTTCAGAATCACGTTCATTCAAGAATTACGAGGAAATAATTTTATTTTAATTAACAACTATTGTTCAACCTCGGCGAATTTTGTTTAGAAGACTTATGAAATTCTTTGGACGATATATTCCACATATCAGTGTCCCAAACTTGAAGAAAGTGTAAGCAAAAGGAAGTTGCCATTATAATTGGAATTCTCAATGTCAATGAATGCCGCCGACTCGCTAAGCAAATCAATCTACATTTCCCAGCCGAATATTACTATATATTCTTTACTTTGCGACTGTGATGGTCACAGCTATCTCAGAAAGGCTGTCTCGTTTTATTTATAAGAACTACCCTGCACAGTCGACTTCAATTTTACGAGACGCATGAGAACAGTTTTTTTTCCGGATATTGCTGAACGAGAGTAGTAGGGTAAATCAAGCTCGTTAAGTCAACCAAATCTAGAATTGAAGTGAGCTTTCTTTCACTTGATCACTGCGTGGACTTTGGAGTTGAAATTGTATTGTAGGGGAATCCATAAAAAATGAAACTCATGGTCAACAATTTGTTTCAATTCTGAAGTGACATATACTATGGCTTTCATACAGGGTACAAATAGTTCGTTTACTCTTCTAGGCATTGGCAGAAAACGTGAGATCTACAATTCGTAGACAAATTTAACTGGATCAAGGGAGCTGTTGGTATCGTCAGGAGCTAGCGAGGTGCGCAGGGATTTTATAGCGAAAATGATGGAAATATCGTGCGTTAATTTCATTTTACCTCGGAATTTTTGTTTCACGCGACAGCATCAATTTAATATTTTACAAAAAGTAAATATCAGATCATTTGAAAAATATAACTCTAATTTAAAAAATGCCTATGTATATGTATCAGTTGCACTAAAATATAATTTCTATCAAATCATGAAGTCCATATTCTATAGTTCTTAGCAATAGAATTTTTGCGTCATGTCGATGTAGACTATTTTTTTCCATGGGAAATTAAACCAGATCCGAAATCAACATAATTGCATAACTAAATGAACAAAACTCACACGAACATAGGAAGCAATGTACGCAAGGTAAATTTATTCAAGCTTAAACATAGTAAAGAGACATGGCGAATTTTGAAGCCAAAGATGTAATAAGTATAGTCTCTTGGACAAGTTTGAATCTGCTTTTTTAATTAACTACCTTCCCCATTACACCCTTCCTAAAAATTGACCAACACAATTACACTCTTTCAAGCGTACGAATAAAGGAAAACAATTGTTTCTTTTTGAAATTTTTAAGAACGCTTCAGTCCAGGACATTTGAATTAATTCAAATGTCCTGGCTTCAGTCCACTAATTTATAAATTCGTTAGGAATGCCTTTCTTTCGAACTTTACGGGAAACAAACGTCCTAGGAATTAACAATACGGAATTCTTTTTGCGGACTTATCCAATGAAAGTTGTGTAATGCAGATTCACTTATAGTCACAGTCACAGTTATTGCAATTCGACAAGGTAGACCGTTCGTTTCTTTTTTAAAACAATTTTTACTACAATTTATTCTTAGTTGGCAAATGACGAACAATATTATAGAGATAGAAAGATTTAACAAATGAAGAAAGTGATGGCACAATGAAACATACAGGAAATTAAACCGTTAAATTGGGATATATGAAAGAATTTCGTCGGTCACTTTTTCCATCTCTTGTCGGTCAAGTTAATTCATGAATTTGACAGTGACACAAACGGAAGTAATTAAATGCAATGCTCAAATACGGACAGTGAGTGCTTTTGCACCCTTTTCAAAAAAACATCAACAGGTTAACTGAACAAGCCGGTGTCACTGACAAATTCATTACGTCTCAGCGATATGTTAGTTAGTAACAACTTCCAACAATGGCTACACACTGACCAGTTCAAAAATTCCGGATATTTTTAAGACTTGGTAAATTTTTTTGGGTAAGATGCTGGTACAATGGTCAATAATATTATATCCTCTATTGTACAATAAAACGTTGCGTTCATTGCCAATTTCAATTAAACTTAAGAGCATTAAATACGCCAGATTGACGAAGTGTTCGTTTGTCTAGTATATTCTTGCCCCCAATGATCTACGAACCCAAATAATTTTACCAAGTCCAAACTTGGAAGACTTCCGCCAGAATATAATAATTTTTAACTGAATTAAATTAAATTCAAATTCTAATATTATATTTAATGATTTTTATGTATAAGATTTAAGTTTAAACTATGTATTTCTTAATTATTTTTGGATGTGTGATGATGGGTTTTATGTGACGTGCCGTAGGGAATATATTAAAATTGTCTTGTCGTTTCATATATTCTAGATTTAATTCGTGGACACATGCTACGCCTTTTCCCCATAACTTGGTTGAAATAATTTAACAAGTTATGACTAGCATTTCAAACCAAACAAGGCTTTAAATATTCCCTATAACATTTTTTGTGTATGTAAATGTAATGTACTTTGTGTCATCTTATATATTAATTAACAATATAAATCTATCTAGTATTTAAATTGTCCCATCATTTAGATTCGGTCAATATCAGAATTTTATAGTAAATTCTGGTAATGATCTGACTGATAAAATATTTGGGAACATCACTATTATTACAATCACACACAGACGTTAGTTCGTAATCAGTCACTCTTACTCCCCGAACATAACAATAAAACATTTACCAGTCGAACGCTCATAATTATCAATTCTACTACAAAATAATGACATTAGTTAAATATTCGTGATTAAAAAAATTCATATAGTTTTTTGAATTTGACAACGAATAGTTTTTAAGTCCCTAACATTCCGGAGATTTCCTCCAATCTGTCCTTCCTTATGTCCGCGAGCCTAATCTTCGTATTTATTTTATGAAATACAAGTTAGTATTAATATGTACATGATGTGACGTGTCGTGTACGTGATTGGTGTGTCTTTCCATGTCTTGTGTAAATTCAGGTTTCAGTTCTAATGTTAAAGAGTAAATATACTTATTGTTATTAGTGTAAGTAAATGTGTAATTCTGTGCCTTTATTTTCAGGATAATAAAGCCAGAAACAAATTCAATTGAGTAATTAGAAGTTGAATCCATCTCCGGGCATGGCTGCATTCGGGTCAAATTGGAAATTATTCTCAACAGCCTCGGGGACCAAATTGGGGTCTTCTTCGACCTATAAGAAGTGAAACATAAAAATTAGTTACTACAAGTTCAAGATTGAAACTAGGGTTGTGTCAAGTGACACGAGACTAACTAACTGGTAAACTGATGGCATCGTAAAATATTTACTAGCAATATGAAAACAAAACTGACAGTTATTTACGTTATCTTAGAGAGTTCAATTTAATCTCATTCTGAGAAATGTAAAACCTTCATGAAACGATCCTGAACTGTGTAAAAACGAAATTATTTATCGAGCATTCTAAATTCTAACATGTAGCAACATTGAAATATTGAATTATAGTAGAAACATTTATGACATCGTTCGTCAATCCGGGCAGGCCCTTCAAAATCATAATCCGGGGAAGCTGTTACATGAAGATAACAGGCCAATCAATAAAACTATACCATAACTGAAAACGTAATGCCTCACAACTAAAATGGTATATCAAGACATGATATATAACTAAAAGGCTGTGAGGATTGAGTGGAGGGACGGGATGAAGGGAAGAATATCCCTAGTCTGACGATATTGGCAAACTTCGAGCCGGCCATACCCTCACGTTTATTTTTTTCGCGAAGGGAACAGTGTCAGAGTTACAGCCTTGCCTGATGTTTGCTTATGAATTTATGGAATTTTTCACGACGAATGAGACGAAAATTTCTAAGATTGGATTATTAGTTTTTGAGGTATAATGGTATAAAGAGTGATATTTTGAAACCCCAACATGGCAGATCGGGGATAGAGGATTTTGCTAGGAAAGCACAGCAAATTCTGAGTTTTTTATATCTCATGAACTAATAATCAAATCTCAAGAATTCCTTCCGATTCTGTGTCCTTTTAAAATTTCCATAAATTCATAAGTAAATATCAGAAAAGGAGATAATTCTAAGGGACAACTGTTCCCTTAGGGAATATATGTACATGAGGGCATGGCCGGATCACAGCTTGTGTGGCAGAGCGATCAGACCAAAGTGAAGTCAACATACCCAACCTGTATCAAGGGATAAGGGAAGTTTTGGGAAAAGTCGTTCAATGTTAACTCGTAAGAAGGGTAGTTTCACCGTAATCTTATCTAAAAACACTTACATCATCCGAGAAGTAGGACTCAATAATGTCATAAGCAATTTTGTAGATGTCAATATTTTCATGATTTTGCAAAGACTCAATTTTATCTAATCCTCCGCATTCTTCGATCAATGTGCAAACTCTTTCAACATCTTGGCTTGCAGAGGTCTTGAGAATGTTGTGTATTCCATCCAAAGTAATTTGAATAACCTATCAACAAAATACCAGTAAGTACGAGTCTGCAACAAGTAAGCAGTAAGCATTCACAGCTCACTCGTCATAATTCCGATTCTGATCTCACCTGAGAGTCTTTACAGTTGAGAAGATTGCAAAAGGGAGGAATAACACCGCAGTTTATGAGGTACTTCACTTGTTCCTTGCTGCCGCTGATCGTCAAATTACTGACAGCCCAGGCAGCTTCCTTCTGAGTTTGAAATTCTCCCTAAAATCGAAATTATTTACAATAATTAATTACGAATAAAAACTATCTATGAGTATTATTCTATATGTGAGCATGTGTAGTGTGGATCATAGGCCAAAACCCCGGTAGGCTTCAGTAGGCCTGGCCTAGCTTCGATTTCGTGATTTTTACTGAATTCAGTGTAGATAAAACTCGGTTTTCTCGTAAAACATAGCATTACAATTCGTAATGCTATCGGCGGAAATAATGAATTCGTTGTACCTAAAATGGACTTTTGCAAATCTGAGGAAGCCTAGGATGGAAACCTATGAGGTTTCGGCCTATGGAGAGAACAGTTTTGCTTTTTTAAACGGAAATGGAAATGTGTTGGGCTCGCGGACCGGGATCTTCGATATATAATCTAATAACTGAAGTGACAGTTGGAGATGAATTGAAATGAAAAAATATTACAATGACCTTCCAAATAAAAAACTACACATAAAATACTATTTTTGAACAAATCCTAATAACTGGGACGAGAACTCTACATTCCGAAATTTGGAGATACAAGATAAAAAGTTACACAATCTTTGGATTACTTGTAGAAGATAGCAAATCTTAAAAACTTGGGAAAATATAAGTAGTAGATAATAAATAATAAAATTACTCACCTTTTCGAGATGGTTGATGATAAGAGGAACCAAAAGAGCATCAATGACGGCTTGCACTTGGGCGTGATTTCCTGCGGTCACGTTAGACAAAAACCAAACGGCCTCCTGTCAAAAGAAAAACATCCACCCGTCATAACTAAATTGAAATTGAACTCCTCAAAAACTGGATTAGTATCGCCTCAATTAGAGTAAACTTAAAAATGAAACCGTCAATATTCTATGTGTAAATAATACAAACACGAACCTTGCATATTTTTTCTTTGGCGTGGTTAAGTAGTCCATGGAAATGGGAAAGGGCATCACAGTTGAGCACGGCTGGAGTAAAAAACAAATAAAATCAGTCATCAATACACATTTAAGTTGAATTTGTCCCATTCATCCACCAATTAAGAACAGGATAAACATCATCTGCCGAGTGCCGAGCGGTGCTTCCGGTGCTTGTAAAGTTAATAGGAAGAGAAAATGAAAAATGAAATAAGTACCTTGAGTCTGTTCATCAGTGCCAGTCACAATATTTCCTACTGCTCGAACTGCTGCTGTCTGAACCTGTTTCATAAACCAACGAATTTTTACTTATGCGGATGAATTGGTTTAAATATAAAAGTAAACACTAGAACTTTTCTGCCTTGGGTGTAAAAAATTCTTTAATTTACCTTAACTTCACGATGAGAAAGGAGAGATACCAATTTTGGAAGAGCTCCGCTATCAATGACCATTTGTATTTGATCGTTTCCTGCGTCAGTCAAATAACTAATAGCCCATACAGTGTCCACTAGAACCTACAAATCAAGAAAATCAAAATTAAACTACATTCCCTTCCAGAAAACGGGGTGCGAGTAAAAAAAAAAGAAGCACTTACGCTGGTGTCCGTGTGATGAACAAGAACATTTAAAGCAGGAAGTATGTCACTCAATGTTTGAGGTGGTGGAGGTGGATTCTTATTACGGCACAAGTTGACAATAACCCAAGTCACATTTCTCAAAAAAGTGATCGGTATATCAGGTTGAATGAAGTTCAACAACGGGCCAACCATTCCCAAATTAATCACATAGTCTCTCAGCTCTGCTCCATCACCAATAATATTTCCTAAAATTCAATACGCACGAATTTAGAAGAGTACTTGTTAATGTGTACTGTCGGTCTCAGTCTTAGAAACGCCAGGGAAGTAATCGTAGAGCATGTGTGTTTACCATGCATTACGCATGGTCACAATGTCACAATTATAAACCACACGCCTCGTCATTTCACACACACGTCTACCCGTCACCTTTCATGACGCAATCGGGGTAGAAGGAGAAGGCAAGTGGTGTATAATTACATGCTCTACGATGACTTCCATGTCTTCCATGGCGTTTCTAAGACTGAGACCGACAGTACATTTTTGTGTTATAGTTCACTTACCCAAGGCCCAGACCGCTTGTTCGCAAACATTTTGGTGTTGTGAAGATAAAAGTTGAAGAAAGTGTGGAACAGCTCCTGCATGAACCACAGCCTGAGTTTGTTGCGAAGTCCCTGACGCAATGTTAGTCAATGCCCATGCTGCTTCGAATTGAAGGGCAGGGCTAAAATTGAAATACATACAAATGTTAACATTTTCGTAATATCACGGACAAAAGTTACAATTTGAAAGAAATGCCAAACTAACTGTCATACTTACTTGGTGGTATTGTTCAAACATCTGACCAAAATTGGCAAAATCCCACAATTAATGAGAGGATCAATTGGTGGGTTACGATCAGAAGAGAGAAGTTTGCGGACTGATGTTACGGCTTGATATTGCACAGTCTCATCATCTGAACTGGCTTGCGAAACAAGCAAAGTCAAGTTCGCTGGTACAACCTAAGGAATACAGTTAAACCTTTTATGCTATTGGCTAATCCACTATAATGCTATAGACTCTGGTCGTGGTGTTTCATCCTTGAAAACACAAAAGGGCGCAAATTTTTGAACGCATTCCCCTTGCTGAGTCGCAAGTAAACGAAATAATTTTTATTTTTACACTAAAATTTCTTTTAAAAAAATATTTTAACAAAATTCAAAAATAGCATGTGTCCAGCTGGACTCAGTGTTTGATAAAATTCAGAAATTTGGAACAAAACGTTGTGCTGCCAAGAGGAAAAGCCGTGCCAAGTCACGTGTGCCGAGTGGCGCAGAACGAAAAGACCAGAGTCTGTATTTAATATTTAATTCAAGAAATCTGATAATTTATCCGAAATTATTCTTGTCTTTGTCTCGTTTCGATTTATTTTAAATCATAAATTGCGTGATGTGCATTCGCATTCCATTTTCTTACCTTCTCTTCCTCGTCCGTAGCATCTCCTTGCGGAACATTTCGACGTTTCTGAAGTGTTTCGTCACGTTTGTTCTTCCTCAATTCCACAGTTACTTCATTCCGTCTTCGTCTCATCTCCTTCCGAATTATACATTGGAATAAAATAATTAATGAAAGTTGATACAATTAGTTTTGGTGAAAACTGAAAACTGACTCTTTTCTTTGTATTAGTAGTAAGGTCAAATGCAAAAATAGGCAATGATAGGTGACTTACATCTTGGTCTCGTCCCTTGTTTTTGAAACACTCCATTCGTGATCGGGAATCTGACGCCATTGTAGCAAATTACAACAAGAACTCCTCCAGATGAAAAAATTTGGACCAATCTGTCTAAAAATAAAAATACATTTCAAATTTTTTTTACATCGAATTGTGAAATAATTTATTATACAATCATTCCTAAATGGATATAGAAACATAGACAAGAGAAAGAATACAAAACCAAAGAGTCTATACCAATTGTTAGATACTAGATAATTGAGAGCTAAGAGCTAATTGTATAGCCTCCAGCCTCCTTGGACAAAACAATCTCGGTTACTAATATTAGAAGATCAAATCAAACAATTTGTTGGCAACAAAAGGGAAGCCCACAAATATTGTTTTCAGTCCTCTTCTGGAGTTCACGGTATTAGATTAGAGAAATGATTCATACAAAAGAAAATCAAATTACTTCCGATTACATAACAGAAAACGAGGTCATTACATAAGCATACATAATACAAACTATTACATCCGGGTTTGACCCTTCGACATGAGTTATGTCCAGTCCTCAGACTAGACACATCGATTATCCGTTGACCAACATGACGAGATGTCGAATGTTATGAGTCACCGACACCGACATCTACGTACGTTCTAAATAAAGAATTCACCGAATATCGTCTGACGTTATTTATAAAATCGGAAAAGGTACGCTCAGGAAATGATAGGTTTAAAAAAATTGTATGGTAAGATTAAGATTCCATTAGGAAACCTAAACTTAGCATAATACATATAGTATAAGAGAAAAGTCATTAATTTCAAAGAATCGTGAGACCGAATACATGACGGGAATTGAACCCCGCGGCCCGGGTTTCAGAACCACGTAAAACGATGCGAAATGTTGACACTGAACTCTTATGAGAATATTAATGTCTATAATCCCATCGCACATACTTTTTTACTCACAGTTGGAATTGGAAAAAAGTTAACATTGCTGGGACTGAACCCAGGTTTAATGGGTTTTATCCATTCCGAGGAAAATGCACTACCCACTGCGCTATAGAACTTAGAACGAGTGTCTTAAACACGAAATGCTGAAGTTTTTCATTATTTCATTTCATAAAATATGGACTTCAAAACCACCAAAATTACTCCATTCAGAATAATATCCAAATCTTAAAGACTGAATGAAGTGAAATAACCCTGACTCACCATAAAAAAGAGTTTGGGATTGAGGTCAACTTTCTTGTCTCTCGTCCACTTTGGACTCAAAATTGGTTATTGTATTGATTGAAATTGTGTCTTACCGTTTGGTTGAGTGTTTTCCAGGTATATTTACTTTGAATTTAGTTGACTTTCACCAGTTGTGACCGGATTTTGGTGAAGGAAAGTGGAGAGAAACGGAGGATGAGGATAGTTTGTGACGGAGTGGAGGGTCGGACTCGTCTGTGTCTTTCTCTGTGTGTCAGGAGTGTATCCACGCACGCCTCGTCCGTCCGTCCGTCCGTCCGTTCTTCTTCGTCTTCGCTTCGGATTGGACTTTCCTCGATGGCTCATTCAAGGAGGGAAAAAACAAATCATTCGTCTCTATTTCTTGGATGACACATACCGTAAAACACCGATTAGAAACCCACCTCAAATACAAACCCAGTTACCCAGTCTCAAAGCCGCGCGGTTTTTTCAGATTCAAAGGATACGGTACAAAGGGCAAGGCAAAGAACCCCCCGTCAGAATTGGCTGTATTTTGGATATGTTATAGCCCTAGACCTCCTGAACAACTTTGTGAAGTGTGCATGGCGATTGAACCTACGGTTTGACTCGTTTGACCCCGGCGCGACTGCTGGGACAGTATGTG
>JAQGCA010004728.1:0-10005 GCA_034698945.1 Protaphorura quadriocellata
GGGCGAAAGTCGATTTCTAAAGTGCAATGGCCAAAAGGGAATTCATCATTTTCAAAAGTGCAATTAATATTTCCCCTATATTTGTGTGGAAGAATTATATAGATGGGAATTTTTTTTCTCTGATAAATTTTTCATATTTACATCTAATTTTTTTTCATCATATTATATATGTATATACTCACACTCATAGGAACGATCCAAGGGACTGGAATCAATCTCCTTAGACATTCATCCTTTGTTGTATCATCTAAAAAGTTATTCACACTCCGAAAATAGCGACTCGGACTTATACTTGAGCTTGGAGTCGGTCTCACATTTGGTTTCTTATTGCAATTCTCAATATCTTCCATTAATCCGTTCTGTTTTGGTGTTCCTGGTCCTTGAGGCACAACTTTCCCAGTACAATTATTATAAAATAAACAAATTGCTTCAGGTGAATGTGGCATTATTTCACGATGGTTGTAGCAAGCTCTACACGTTTGGCAAGTCGTATCAATACACCCCGTGCAAGTTCTACAATCTTCTTCAACTATATTTTTTCCTTCCTTTTCCCCTCTTTCGCAACCGCTCCCAATAGCACAATTATCACAAGTGTCCGTCTTCGTACCGCACCCTGTACATTGTGAATATAGGAGACACAAGAGCGGTTTCATGCAGTACACACAAGCTTCGATTAATTTTTCGTGATTGAACGTACACTCGTGGCATGGGAAAATGTAATCACCAGTTATTTTATTTTTTTCAAAACAAGCCGTTAAGTTAAGGCGTGGGCATTTAACTTGGTCACAACGGGGTTGTGAGTGGTGGCAGGTAAATCCACCCCCATAGATACCGATTTCATTCGCCACCTTCTTCTCCCCCATCATATTCCTAACCTCCAATCCAACCTTTGTATTCATTCCACTTAACATAATAGCTAATGAAACTATATCCCGTCCCATTGCCCTTGTATCTTGATCTTCTAAGCCTAACTCTAATCCTACATTCCAATCTTTTGGAAATTCTGTTACATTTGATTTCTTATGAAATTCATCGTATTCCCTAAATGATGAGCAGCCCATGTTACACCAAGTTGGATAAAATTTTTCCATAACGTTATAAATATCCGTTGGCCAATGACCAATATTCTTTCCGATACATAAATTATGTGAATATTGCATTGTTTGACCATCGCAATCATTAACAAATAATAATTCATCACGTCCGTCTATAGCCATCATTTTAGCCATATTCCAGCAGGATTTAATTTTATCTTGGCATTCCTACGGTGTATAATAAAAAGAGTTAGACTGAAATTAGTTAAAACAATACATTTAAAAAAATTTCAAAAAAAACTTTTATAAATTTTTTTTTTCATTACCCTATAAATCTTCCTTTGACCACATTTAAATCGATTATTAAAATGTTCAATCTCTTTCCTTGCATCGTTGTAGTAAGATTCATAAGATTCATTTTGGTTTCTTAAAATGTCACCATGTGCCAAATGACAATTTGCTAATTTAAGGCATGAGATGGCTCGTTCATTTTCCACTTTTTTTATTCCTTTACAACCTTTTTCTTCTTTGTTTGCTACTGATGGTGGTTGCTTGGCTACACATACAATCATAACAACAATTTGTAAAATATTCAAAAGATTTGTTAGTTATGGGGCCCATAATATGTTTTTCATAATTGGGAGCGATTTTTTTTGTAACTTTCAAATACCGAGGTCAAGAATAATTGAAAAAAAAGTAGTTTGACACCAACCGGGAATTGAACCTGGGATGGACTACTTGCCGGGTATGTAATCTTACCAACTAAGCTATTGAGGCTACCCTCCCAATTTGGGGAAATTTGGTCCAAAATGAAACTTGTTGTGAGACGTTCCCGAAGAAATGAGTCGCGAATAACAAATTTAAAAAAAAATAGGAAACCCTGGGTGGGACTCGAACCTTTCTAGTATCCTATCCAGGGGCTTGGCTACATACAATCATAACACAATTTGTAAAATATTCAAAAGCTTTTGTTAATATATGGGGCTCATAATATGTTTGTCTTCCTTTTTTTTGAGGCTAACTAACCCCCGTTAAATATAATACGTGTAACGTTATCTCTACGTAACTGAGTGACTGCAGGTGGAAGAACGTCATATCTCTAGGGCTTTAGCCCTGGAGATAGGACGTTCTTCCGAACAACAGCTTAAGTGGAGGCCTACAGGCCTCCACTTAAGTTGTTCAGAACAGCTTAAGTGAAGGCCTACAGGCCTTCACTTAAGTTGTTCTTCCATTCTCGGGCCTTAAGGCTCGAGAATACTCCATGCGTAGCAGCTAAGCTTGAGTATATTCTTGGACCAATTGGCTCGAGAATAACCCTCTGGACTTAGTACGTTCTTCCATGCAAGCACTCAACTGAGCTACCGAGGATTCACCCAATAACCTATATTTACTTCAGTATTATTCAACTCAACTATATGCCTGCTTTTTTTTCTATTTATGAGGACGGGCGCAGGCGCACGTCTAAACACGTCTCCACTCCTCTAAGGGTTAAATCCGAATTTAAGACACGTCCTAACTAAGACATATATTCTGAAAGTAAAATAGACATCGAGAGCTAAAGACACTTCTTTTAAGTTAAGACGGGTTTCAGAATATGTCGTAAGTAGTTTAGTGCGTTCTAGCCTAAGACATATTCTGGTACAAATCAAGGCGTCGCAAAGTTTCAAAAAAAAAAGTTTCTTAAATTTATGACGACCTAACCCGGGGAGAAATCAAGTTCGACTTGAATTTCATTGAGTTTGTGATAAAAATTCTTCTCCAATTTGTTTATCAATTTTCAAAACTTAGCCAGTTAAAAAAGTACTGGGACGATAAAAATCGACAATGGTGTGTGGCTCTGGAACTGCCGTCATGAACATCTTGGTAGACCCCGAATATTTCCAGACAAAAAATAATCCCTTGTCTCGTCAAAGTGACCAAAGATTGTTCAAGAATTTTTGATTTCCAAAGTCTAAAATTATCCGCATTATTGAAATGTGCTCACCGGATCGAACGACAAATAGAATTTCGGCTGCCGTGGAAGAACGTTCTATCTCCAAGGGTTTAACCTTGGAGATAGAACGTTATGCCGTGGAAGAACGTTCTATCTCCAGGGGCTTTAGCTTTGGAGATAGAACGTTCTTACACGGCAGGGACTCAGTACACACATTACATTGGATCACAAAAATGACTGTTTTGGGACTGAGTTGAGTGCCTGCATGGAAAAAAAGTACTAAGTCCCATATAATTACATATAATTATTTAAATATATAAGAAACTGTACCTTTTTGTAGTGCCTTATACCATGCACTATTAGTCACAGCCCGCCTTCCATTCGTTGGCTGAATTTGCCATCCCATGGCCACCAAAACAGCAGCCACCACTAAATATTTTAAAAAAAATATATATATTTAATACTGTGTGAATGTGGATTAATGATTATTATAATAAATAAATATATATATAATTTTGTATTATATAATAAAAATATAATAATTAAAAAGTATAAAAGAATTATAAAAAAGTTTTATACCTAACATATGGCCGCAGTACATTGTTTGTGTTGGATACGGATAATGATGATTATTTTGGTTAAGGTTTAAGTTTGAGAATGATTTCTTTTTAACACAGAGACTGAATTAAGATTCTTTGCGGGAAAAAAATAATTTCCGGGGGTCAAATCCAACGAAACCAGGAAGTTCAGGACACAGCAGAGTTCAACAAACTAGCCAATTTCTAAACAAAAGGAAAAGAAAAAACATGTTATTTTTTTCATAACAAATTACTTTGGTACTGTTGGAAAACACATTTTGTTTACTGCTGGGCGAGGAGAATAATAAACATTTCTTGAAATGAGGACGTTTGTTGATGGAATTTATAAAAAAAAAATTGTTGATTTGTAACCTAAGTCGATGTAAACAACAAATAAACAAACTCTGGTCACAAAACAGTCATTTTTGTGATCAATGTGATAAGATGCAATTTGATTCGGTTGCTACGGGAAATGAGAGGAGGATTTGTCGCACAGGGATTTAATGCGGGGGGGGGGGGCTCGGCCACCCCCCCTCTCTATACTCAGGGGGTGTGGTCTCAAGTTCCCCTAAAATTATTTTTTAACAATTTCTCAAAGCACTTTGGTAGTTTGCAGTTTGGGGGCGTTCGCTTCGCTCAATTTGCTCGACCAACTAACGCGGACGTATTTCTTTTATAATTATAAGTTTGTCCGAAGTTTGCCCAAAAATCTCTCCCTTAACACTTTGAGGAGTACAGATGTGGTTAGACGGACGCGTCGCGCCCGTCTAAACACGTCTCCCATGTTGTGTGCATCTCCCAATTCTCGTACTAGCAGCGAGAAAAAATAATTGCTACCATTATTCTGTCATCGAGTGGACTTTCCTTGGTCAAAGCCAACAGTTTGTTGGAGTCCTCGGAAAGGGAAAAAGAATTCAACATCAAATTCTAAGTCAAATACGAATGAAAGTCGACCTCGTATTTGGAAGTTTCAAAAAATGGCATTTTGTGGTGGAAATAATTGATTGGGTATGAAGAGCCAGATTCTTTATGGTCTTCACATTTCCACACCTAAAGGACTTTGTCCATAAGAGTTTTGAGAGGTCGAAATAATTGAAAAAAAGTGGTTTACTCCACCGGGAATTGAACCCGGGTACCCTGCTTGCCGGGCAGGTACTCTTACCACTAAGCTATGGAGGCTACCATCTCAATTACACCGACTTTCTCGTATTTGACTTAGAATTTGATGTTGAAAGGGTTAAGCCCATATTAATCGGTGTATGAATGGGAATGAGTATAATCCCAAGCACAACTCTAATCAATTGAATCTCAGAGTAATATTAAGAAATCTGCCCAATAAACTCACCACTACAGCCCACTTCTTCTGGGTTCTTCACCTATTCCAGCAGCACAAAGGAAATCGTTCTTTTTAAGACTTTTTTCTTTTCCTGTCTTCCTTTTTTTTAAATTATAATGATAATATATATATATAAGAAAGTGTGTACACGAGATGATAAATGATGAGACACGTGAGATAAAACCTTGTGTTTAATTGACTGATTGACTGACTCACGCCTTGGATTCCTTTAGCCAAACAACTGCGGCGTGGTTTTAACTTTTGAATACTAACTTAATGGAATTTTATGCAAATGAATTGAATGGTTAGCGATGAGCTGATAAGCTGAGTTGGAACCTCCACGTAGTCAAGATTCTTTTTGTTTATACTAAAGAATTTGTGGCAGATGTTGATTGGACGGGACGAATGGACGCGAGTGGTCCATTGTATTTTTTGTTGGACGCTGGCCAATAATACTTTGAATGGAATGGTATGTCAGCTTAATCACCTGGGCTTTTGGGCATTAAACGCAAAAGTTGATTTTCAGACTTTTTCCTCAAAAAATTCCGATGATCCTTGTATGGAAGAATGTTTTATCTCCAGGGCTTTAACCCTGGGGATAGAACGTTCTTCCACGGCAGGGCCTCTCCGAAATGTTAAACATTTGATTTACATTTTTTTCTTTTCCTGCGATATTTATGATCGATTCATTCTGACTAAATCCTGGGGGACGAATGGCAAAAAAATCAAATTCTAAGTCAAATACGAGAAAGTCGACCTCGTATTTGAAAGTTTCAAAAAATGACATTTTTTGGTGGAAATAATTGATTAGGTATGAAGAGCCAGATTCTTTATGGTCTTCACATTTTCACACCTAAAGGACTTTGTCCATTAGAGTTTAGAGAGGTCGAAATAATTGAAAAAAGTAGTTTACTCCACGGGGAATTGAACCCGGGTCCCCTGCTTGCCGGCCAGGTACTCTTACCACTAAGCTATGGAGGCTACCATCTCAATTACACCGACATTCTCGTATTTGACTTAGAATTTAATGTTGAATTATTTTTCTCTTTCCGAGGACTGCCACTGGAAAGGGTTAAGCCCATATTAATCAGTGTATAAATGGGAATGAGTGTTATTCCAAGCACATTTGAGCACATGGAAGAACGTATTAACTCCAGGGCTAAAGCCCTATAGTTAATACGTTCTTCTATGTAAGCACTCTCTAATCAATTGAATCTCAGAGTAATATTAAGAAATCTGCCCAATAAACTCACCACTATAGCCCACTTCTTCTGGGTTCTTCACCTATTCTATGATCAGCCGCAGAGAAGTTCGTTTTTTTTTAAAACTTTTTTCTTTTCCTTCATGTAATGCTGATGTTATATCGATTGTTCCCGGATATATATTCAATAGTTTTGCCGCACCGGTACTGGTTCATCTGAATCGTTTTCGTTATAGACTCTGGCTCATTTTAACTACATTCTGTTGCTAAGCAACCCAACGAAACACTCTCGAAGTTTATTGAATTTCCCAGTCAAATCTCGGTTTTATGAAAAACCTTCTAAATTTTACTCTCGAATAAGAACTTCTAAATTCAGCGTATTTCTTATAATATAAGTTTGTCCGAAGTTAGCATATAATGTAATATAAGTGATCCGCCCCAAAAACTCACCACACCACTATAGCCCACTTCTTCAACTTTTGTCACCTTCCCACAGCAGCACAGAAGAACGCTTGTTCTTTTAAAACTTCCTTTGGCTCAGCCAATCAACCACTTTGTTAACTAAAAATCAAAAATCAAAATATACAGGTATCTGTTTTCAAAATTAAGTCCATATGAAAATATAAATGTGTTGGAAAGTGGGCGGCGGAGATGAATGGCGGAGACGTAAAGACATACCTCGTAATTTAATTTAACTTAAGTCTTTGAACAATGGCCTGATTCTATTCAAAACCAGGTCTTTTCTTTTTTAACTTTTGTAGACTAAAACTGTGAATATATGTTAAACACTTGAATGGTAATTAAACATTGAATGTGGTATGATGTGAGCTGATAAGCTGAGCTAGAAAGCTCCACGTAGTCAAAAGACTCTTTTGTTTATACCAAAATAATTGGTGGCGATTTTGGATTGGACGGACGGAATGGACAGTTGGTCAATTTGTTTGTTTTTGTTGGACGATGGCCAAATTTTGTACTTTGGAATTGTGTTTTTTTAGCCTTAGAACTTTCCGGAGAGAGGGACGGACGGCTTAACAATATTTTGGACTTTTGAACTTTTGGAAAGAGTTTTTTTGGAAAAAGCTTTTGGGATTCGAAAAGGCAAATACCCTCGCGCGGTGGGCCAGAGCCCCCCCGCATTGAATAATTGCTTTTTTCGGGGAGAATTTATTTTGAAATATTAAAATTCAGTATTCCATTTTTCCAAAGTGGGAGCGACGGGACTGCCCATGAACGTAGAGAATGGCTGTCCGACACACACACGACATGTGTGTATAGCTTACACTATGGTATGCATTTGACGCCCCCCCCCCCTCTGAAACCTTGTGCACACGATATCTCAAAATCTAAGCGTTTATCGAGAAAAATTAAAGACCAAAAAAAGTTACGTATTCAAAAAACGAAGAGATGAGTTTGGGCTTTAAGGGAATTTCCAAAATCACAGGAAGTTACAGCAGTTTTAATTGAGTTTTTGGCTCAAAAACGAGGTTTTCGGGGTTTTTGAGGCAGAAGGAAGAAAAATATTTTAATCTTGATTCAAAAATTCAGTTCAATGCGGAAATTTTGAGCTATGTCCCAGCCCAGTAGCATTTACCAACGCCTCGCTATGATTTTTTAAAAATGTCCATTTTAACACCCCTTTCTATAATATATGTACAGGGTGTTTCAGAAACATGTCCACCATTTTGAAATTAAATATCTTTAAGACGGTTCTACCGATTTGAGTGCAGTTTTTTCTAAAATTAACTTGAATGTCTCGACGAAGGATAGCTGTTGTCCTGAAATCCGTAGGGCCAATTTTAACAACACTTTTTTAGGTTCGAACTTTTTTTCAAAATTTTAACATTACGGCTGATGGGACTATTTTTCCCGATTTTGAGCTTTGGCGTGACAACCAATGTTGATTTTCAACAATTCCAGAGAATTACTGCAGTGGTCAGAATCAGTGTTTCATTCAAAAATTCGGCACTACATTCGTTTTAACTCTAAATAGTAAATCTTATCAACATAGAAGAATGGTACTTGCTAAAAAAAACGTTTGAAATCAACAGAAAAGATTTTATTCCAGTAATGACAATGATCTGTCGAGTCACGTACATGTATTCATTTAATTTTAAAATGCGTTGAGAATAAAGAATCAAATAAAAAATTCTCAAAAATGTTTCAAAAAAATTTCAAAATTTCCAAAAAAGGAGGAAATCCAAAGTTTCAAAGGAAATCTACCCAGAAAGAGCATTATTTTTAATGCGGGGGGGCTCCGCCCCCCCTCACCCCCCCCGCGAGGGGCCTCTTCGAACCCAAAATTCTCTTCCCAAAAAAGGCCAAAATATTCTCAAAAAAAGTTCAAAAAAAATTTTCAAAATTTCTCAAAAAACGAAAAAATTTAGTTTCAAAGGAAATCTCCCTGCAAAGGGCATTATTTTTAATGCGGGGGGGCTATGCCCCTTCGAACCCCAAATTCTCTTCCCGAAAAAGGTCAAAAAATTCTCAAAAATGTTTCAAAAAAATTTCAAAATTTCCACAAAAACGAAAAATCCAGTTTAAAAAAAAATCCCCCCAGAAGAGCATTATTTTTAATGCGGGGGACTACGCACCCCCCGCACCCCGACGCGAGGGGCTTTACCCCTTCGAACCCCAAATTCTCAAAAATGTTTCAAAAAAATTTCAAAATTTCCAAAAAAGGAGGAAATCCAAAGTTTCAAAGGAACTCTACCCAGAAAGAGCATTATTTTTAATGCGGGGGGCTACGCACCCCCCGCACCCCGACGCGAGGGGCTTTACCCCTGCGAACCCCACAATTTTCTTCCCAAAAAAGGCCAAAAAATTCCCAAAAATGTTTCAAACAAATTTCAAAATTTCCCAAAAAACGAAAAAATCCAGTTTCAAAGGAAATCTCCCCAGAAAAAGCATTATTTTTAATGCGGGGGGACTCCGCCCGTCCCGCACCCTCCGCAAGGGGCTTTGCCCCTTCGAACCTAAATTCTCTTCCCAAAAAAGGCCAAAAAATTTTCAAAAATGTTTCAAAAAAATTTCAAAATTTTTCAAAAAACGAAAAAATTCAGTTTCAAAGAAAATCTACCCAAAAAAAGAATTATTTTCAATGCGGAAGGGCTCCGCCCCCCGTCGAGAGGCTTCAAAGTTTCACAATTTCCGCAAAAACGAACGAAAATCCAAAGAAATCTCCCCAGAAAGAGCATTATTTTTATTGCGGGGGGGCTCCGCCCCCTCCCACCCTTGCGCTAGATGATTTTCCCCCTTGAACCCCAAAAATTATTCCCAAAAAACACAAAAAAGTTCTCAAAAAAATTTCAAAATTTTCCAAAAAACAAAAAAATCCAGTTTCAAAGAAAATCTACCCAGAAAGAGCATTATTTTTAATGCGGAGGGGCTCCGCCCCTCCCCCCGCACCCCCTTGCGAGGGGCTTTTCCCCTTCGAACCCCAAAATTTCTCCCCAAAATTGGCCAAATAATTATCAAAAAAACGCAAGAATAAGAAAACTGTCAAAAAAAAGTTCAAAATTTCCTATTTCCCAAAAGTCTCAATATAAATTCTCTGAAAAGAGCTATTTTAAAGCGAGGGGGCTCCGCCCCGCGCGCCCCCCCGCGATGGGCGTTGCCCCTTGGAACCCCAAAAATTCTGCCCAAATTTGGCCAAAATATTATCAGAAAAACGCTAGAATTAGAAAACTGTCAAAAAAAGTTCAAAAATTTTCCATAAAAACGAGAAGCTCCAAAGTCTCAATATAAATTTTCTGAAAAGAGCTATTTTGATGCGGGGGGCTCTGCCCCCCGCTAGGGGCTTCGCTCCTTCGAACCCCGAAAATTCTTCCCAAAATTGGCCAAAATTATTAAAGAAACGCTAGAATAAAAAAACTGTCAAATAAGTTTCGAAATCCATAAAAACGAGAAAATCCAAAGTCTCAATA
>JAQGCA010004729.1:0-10004 GCA_034698945.1 Protaphorura quadriocellata
TGCCGTAGGAAATTATTCACAGCTTATAACTACATTAAATTAATTTCATTCAATTGAATTTATTAAATTAAACTTAATTTCCTGCCCTTACATCAACCGTGACGATTCAAAATCGATTAATAATCAGATTGAGTTTAATTTTCCTGGAAAAAGAATTACACGTTAAATTCTAACATTTCTAACTGGTGAGTGTGACGAATTACGTGATATTGAATTTGTTAAATTTTGAGAAAGTCTTGAAAATTTCTATTTAAATGTACGATAAACTAATTACCAATTTTTCTTTCTTAAAGTTGTCCCATTTCGACTTCGTCTGTCACTCACAACCAGTACAAAGTACACAATACAAATGGAAGGCACTAATTAGGGTGTCGCTCGTGTCGTCATTAATCGGGTTAATTAGTGGTCACTAATTAAAATGTGGTTAACTGTTAATTAAAAAAAATTAATCAAAAAAGAAATGTGTCCTTCTTCCGTCTAGTAAAATTAAATTTGACCACCACATATTATTGACAACATTAGAAATCAGCACGTGAGACGTTTCAAATTTTTTTTACACAACATTGCAGGGCGGGAGTGACCGGTGATTCCAAATATTGAACGTGGTTGAAATTGAAAGTGGAGTTTCATTTCATTTTATTTTAAAAAAAGTGTCATTTATCATTTTTAAATTTGGATCCTCGTGTTCAAAAAATAATATCACATTTGGATTGGACTTCAGACGCAGAGCAGACTCGGGGTGACGAAGAATCGAATCTAGGTGAGAAAGTTTGGCCAAAATCTTAGAAATTTTAAGTTGACGGATTTTTTAAAATCGCTAAAAATATCGCGTAGAGATGAAGTTTTATCCGAATTCTGAATTTGAATAACTTGCAAGTGTATAATTCCAATTGCGAACAGGAGTGTTACAAATCGATTTTTTTCCTATGCACTGCCCATTCTGGCAAATTAGCTGTCCAAATCGTCTACCGATTTTTTATTTTTTATTTCTAATATAAGCCAGATATTGACATTTTACCAGTTCTGTCAATAATATGGTGCTAAGAATTGAAACTTACCAAAATTACCTGCAGTGACATTTCGAAATCGATATTAGCAAAAGTTTCCAGAAAGTAATAAGATTTTAAATTGTTTCTTTTTTTAGAAATGTCAGTTTTTCTGAAACTGATGGCCTATCAGAATTATCCAATTTATGATTGTGAAATTCATATTTTCTTGTGAGCTGTTAGTTGTCAAAATTTTATTACTAAATTGCCAACCAACTACCAACTACACCGGAACTAAGAACTGGCATGCGTAAATGTGAGATCTAAAATCCAATTTTAACATTTTTGTTAATTTCAGAGGCTGATAAGAACCATAATCTTATTACTAAGAACCAATACACTCGGTCGTATTGAAATGGAAGCTGAAGAATTTGGAGTCTTAGGATTAGGCGATAGTGAAGGCAACAAGGATAGAAATTCGAGTGATAACATCGGTGGTGACACTGAAATTAATCCAGGTGACAACCACCAAAACGTCCAGTATCGACAAATTGTGAATCCAAAGTCCGATCTATTTGTGGACATATCTGAGCGTTTGGCAATCGTTACTTATATGTTAGCGATGACGATGGAAGCGGAAAATGAAACGGATGAAGCTGAGATTCCTAAGAATATCAAACTTGCGATTACCTCAGAGAGTAAAATCCAAATTTTGGGGAAAATGAAGCGAGAATTATTATCCTTGACACATTTATCAGATAAAGTTGCTCAATCCGAAGAAACTGGGATTCACGTTGTGACGTCTTTGGTGGAAATCGTTAACTATATTTGTGTGAATTGGAAAACTGAAAAAGGAGAGATTTCATTTGAATTTGAAGACGTTTATGCCGAAGTACTAGTCCAGTTTCTAGAATTGGTTTCAGACAAAGTACAAGTTCTGAAATTGAGTTCAACTGAATTTATGAATTCAGACAATGGAAAGCCTGATATAGTTTCAGTTTTTTCTACCTTCACGTTAACTCTGCTGGATTTCTTGGGCCAATCGAAGAAATTCAAAATTCCGCAACAAACACTTCAAGTCATTCATTCCACGCTTCAACAAGTTTGGATTTTTTTAAAATCTCAAAGTGATTTCTGTTCATTAATTCTGAAGAGTGTGATCAACCCTGAAGAATTCAAATTGAGTTTGACGGACGACAGAGAATATGGAGTTTATTGTCTCCTCATTTTACTGGAAATGTTTCATGGAAGTCAGTATGAAGATAATTTTTTCAAAACAGTGCAGAATTGGATTCTTGAATTGAAGACTTCTAAAAATGTCATCACTTTTCTCACAATTTTGATGCCATTCGTAAAACCTGGAACTTTGGGAGACCTATTAAAATCGGACGAACTAATTTCTCAACTCAGGACTGGGCTCCTGAGTGATTCGCCTACTGTTAGAAAGGAATCACTTTTTGTTCTCAAATCCTTGACCTCAACTCAACTTTTACCGGACTCAGACATTTTTCTCTTCAAACAAAACTCCGTCCATGTAAACAAATTTTGGGCAGATTTTTTTGACCTACTGGAGATTTTGGACGAGAAACAAATTCACATTATCAAGCCAGTGCTGCCAAAATTACAAACATTGAAAAACGTCATCACTAGTTCAAATGCGAATTTTGACACGACTCATTGGTATTTTGTACTCTTGAAGAAGATGGTTGGCCACGACAATCGCTTTGTGGCCAGAGAAGGAGTGGTCAATTTCTTTGAGGCTGCTGAATTTAGTCACGGTCACAGTCACAGTCTGAAATATATCTTTGAGACGTTCCTCCGTGATTCTCTACTTCCAACTATCAGGGAAAACGTTGGATGGATTCTTCCCGAAGCCCAAGATTTTTTTGAATGTGCAAAGAAATTTGGATCCACTTTGAATCAGATTTATGCAGAGGATTTTGTTTTAATCTCTGACCTTATCATGTCTTTCCTCAACAAGTTTGAAGTTGGACTGAACCCACACGCCGTATTTTTCTTAATTCTGAGTATGTCACATTCGTTAGTATCACCGGAAAAGTTGAACTCTGACCAAAGAATTGAACAAGTCTTGGATACATTTACGAAATTTCTGTTAAAAGGCCTCGGTGCTCTAGACAAATTCCTCCGACTGGAAACACAGAAGTTACTCGTAAATATTTTTTGTAAATTATTCCGGAATGATTTAGAAGACGTGATCAACTTGAACTGCCAGTTCACCGTCAAAATGTTAAATTTCGTGGGTGCTCTTGATAGTTTTGCAGTTTTATTTATGGATGGTTTCCGCGAAACCAGGACCGGTTGGAAAATGCCGTCAAGTCTTGATCATTTGAACTCAACTCAAATTTTGGGGCTTTCTCGCATATCATTTATTATTGGAAATATGGATCCCTTACATATTTTGACAAGTTCTGACGAAACCCAAAAAAGTCTTTTCAATGCTCGACTGGACTTACTGAAATTAGTTTCGTATGGAAAAATGGAGTCATCAGTGCTCATTTCAGAAATGCGTGGAGCTCTACACTATTGGAAATCGGAGCAAAATTTAGTGACACGAAATCATCCTGAATGTACGTCCAGATCCGATCTGACATTTGATCAATGTCAAACGATTTTAGATGTAATTGTTGAAAAAGCAACAATTTCTGACAGTGGAAATGAACTTCTTGGAATTATGTCTGACTCTTCCCAAGTTCTTGATCAAATGATTCGCCATTTAGGTGAAAACGTTCAAAATGATTATGAAGTGCTAAGATTTCTTGTCGTGGTTGGAAATTTTTTAATTTCTCACTCCGAATCTTCGATTGTCCAACGGCCTGCGACATTTATCTTAAACAATTTCTCTTTAGTGTTTGAGCGGACGGATATTTCGAAATATGGAGATATAGAGATAGACGGTAATTTTAGAGCCAAATTTGCTGAGACACGACTGTCAGCTTTGTCTAAAATTTTGCTAGTGAATGAAAGAAATCAAACGAATTCTAAGGATGACCTGAAGGAGAATGGAATTGACCTCAACATTTTCAAGTCCATTTTGGACCAAGTTGATTTGACAGGCCCACAAGGGATTATTCGTGTGCTGGAATTCATCGGATCCGCACTTTCGTTTATCAGCAGTGATAGGGACGACAGGTAGTTAGCATTTACGCGACCCGGAACCACCTTGTTCCAAAGGAATGTCAAAAACAATTGACTGGCAAGTTCTAACATATTTTTTTGGAATTTACAGTATCTTCGAACTACTCGATGGATTTCTTACGGCAAGTTGGAACACTGTCTTCGAGATGAGGAAAACTGAATCCTTTTGGATTGGCATGCGAGAATTTGTCAAATTAATTATTCACCCATATTTTACTGGTCGGGGAATTTTAAAGAAGGTAAAATAAATAATTAAATGTTCTGAGTTTATTCCGAATTTTTGTACATTTTGCTGAGTTGGTGATAATATAATTTCATACTTTTTTAATAGTATGCACGAAAAATATTCGACGAGAGCGACACAGTAACTGGGATCTCATTAGTATTTTTGGAGAGCATATCTTCCATTGCAACTCCAAAACTCGGCTGGGACCCATGCACCACTAATAGGCGAGACGAAATTCTACAGGTTTGTGAAGAAGCAATTTGGTTTGGACCGCCTCTACTAAAACATATCAAGTGAGTCGAGTATTTATTCTCACAAAAAATTAATTGACGGATACTCGAATCAGGATTAATTATTCTGACTGTCACGATTACGAAAATTAAGATTTTTTTCAGAGAAGTTATTTTCATACAGCTTCATATCACTTTGTGCAGGTCACTGGAACTGGACAGACAGGTTATGGTTGGAGTTTTAGCTAGTTAATTGGTTTTACTAGAACAGTCTCAACAGAACAACTCAAAATTGGCGAACTAATTGAATAACCAGCGCAACTAATAATTTTATTCCGATTGATTTTTACTTATATGTTGTTGTTACATTTAGTTGAGTTTAATAGTCGCTGCTTCCCATTTCTACTGTACAGGAAATTATAATACGCAACCTCATGACTAATTTTAATGTATTTTATTAGGGTAACTTATGGCCTTTGGGACTACTTACAAATTCAGCGCTCGAGTCGGAACGATTCTCCAGTGAGTGAAATGCACATGCCAGTTATTAATGAAAGCAGCTACAATTTGTAAGTATTTTAAGGACGAATTATTTTATGACTTTTATGGGATATAATTTAACTTTGACTTTCTACGCTCAGTGTGTTCAATGCAAATGCGAAGACCAGACTCCTAGGAATTAAAACAATTGCGCACATTGTGGATGCTGATTCGGCTCTCGATGATGTACATGAAGGCGTAGTTTGTCATCTTCTGGACAAGAATGATTTTGAATCAGATAAGAAGAGACGATATTTTGGAAATTCCTGCACTCATCGTATCAAGCAAAGAATTTCGCAAGCCTTACTCGTCCTTCAACCGATGTTTAATGAAGTAAGGGAAAGTTTATTTATCACGAGTGTCCACGTTGCAGAGTTGTCAAACGAGCTGCAGATTAATGATTTACTTAATAGTTAGACTTTGTTAAATGTCACCGAGGACCAAAAATTCGGAATTCCAGCGAGTATTCAGACAATTTTTGTGGAAGACAGAATTTTCTCTTCGGTCCAACGTTAACCGAAGGGAAATACCACTATTCCTACATACCCAGTAAATCAAAGTATGGGTGGTTTTATTAACCTTACGCTGCGAGCTGAATATCTAATAAAAATTATTACTAATAATTATTCGCGTGGTAATATCTTATTACAATTTTCCACACAGGGACTTTCGAAAACGGTAATTTTCCGCTTGATGTCCTCATTGACTCGGGATAGTCCTCAACCGAGCGTACGATATTTCATGGAATGGACCATCATCCGATGTCTCCTGAAGTATCCGGGAACGCATGCCAGTTTTTTTCCACTTGGAGAAGAGGTATATGTATAATGGAGATTTGTTGCCAAAAGTCTCAAGTTTAAGCTAAATTTTCTATTTTGTTTTTAGTGTTACAAGAAACGAGTTGGATTTGGATCATTTCTGTCCACGATTTGTCTACATGTTTGTTTAGGACTGAAGAATCCGGAAGTGCTCGTAGAGTTTGCGGATAAATCTCTCCGCGCGTTAAGTACACTTCTCATGGGACAACATTTCACAGTTCGACTTTATGCGAGGGTATGAATTTTTTCATACGATTTACGGCGTCATTTTTGTTTTATTTGAATGAATTCATGCATTTTTTTGCGATCTATTAGGTTTGTTTTCGGAGAATTTATGAGAAAGTTGTCTCTTCAATTCATCCACAACCGTTAATGTTGAATAAATTTGAGATTTTGTATGAAAACGCGTCCACGGATTATCAACAACCTGCGGGAAACGTTTCAAAGATATCTCAACACATTGACAGTGATTTTTATGTAGAAGTATTCAACGCGTCAGAACATTATCTATACGAGGTTAGTCACCCAATCCAATTTACGAAAATTATTTCTCTGTTAAATAATTTTGAATACCTAACCTTTTCCTTGCGAATTTCTGTTTCCTATTTCACTTTAGCGAATTTCTTAATTTTATAGTAGCACAAGCTGATTTCTTAGAGATCATTCTTATATTTCTCTACGGCTCTAAAGAATTATAAGAATTAGCTTTATACAAATGTTCCTTGTTAATGTAAAGCTGAGAATCTACATGCCGATGGTTCGACAAAGTATTGAATTGTTAATTAGATTACAATTAACATTTGAGATTTAGATATTTTTCTGTACATTTTTTGTGATGAACCTGACTACAAGATTTTGTAATGTGACAGTACTAGAAGGCTAAATCCGTAAGTTTTACGAGTGATAAATATATAAACGGTAATATTGAGGAATTAAGCATTTTGGTGTCCGTTTCACCTTATCTCAAAGCGAATCTGATTGGACGTCTCACGTCTCGTGTAATTTTTGTTTAGATGCATATTAAATCTCATGTTCACCAATTCTAGTTGGTGTTTCCCAGTACTCGCCCGTAACATCCATTTTAATTTTATTTTATTTTCATTCAGGTTGTGTTCATCCACTTGCCGAAAATTGCTGGGATGGCCTCTGACGAACTAATTCAGGGAAAAGACTTGATTGAAATTTTTGTACATGAGTATTCAACCACTAACACTTCAAAAACCGGTGACGTGGGGAAGCTTCGTTTTGACTGTGATAACAAAATTCGACAACTGTATATCGAAAATGAACAATTTGCGTGGCATCTTAAGGCAGTTTCAGGTGAGCCTATCGTATAAAGTGTGAAACCTCCTTCAAGGACTACCAGGCGTAGGTGACCACCTAGATTTAGGCGACCACTTGACTTGAGCAGATTGGGTCTGGTGCCTTCCAAGTCCAGGCTACGACACGTTAACGTTATACATTTTGTAATTGACGACCATATGGTAATGTACAATGTGGATGCGGCTGTCGTGTCTTCCAAACGTGGCCAGCCCCCTAGGACAGATTTCACTGTTCATTCTCTTTGGAGTTATCTAACCCATTATAATGCTTACAATATTTTAAACTAAATTGTTCTGTGCAGATGATGGCCGTGAGATGGGTGAGGAAACGGCAGAGCTGTTTGATGACTCCCCTGAAAACAGCAATTTCCAAAAGAAGTTGAATCCATGGAAATTCTTGTCCGTTGCACTTGAGATCTCAGACTTTCCTGAAAAATTACAACTGAGGAAAAGTTCATCTGATGGTGGTCTGATTGTTGTTGCAAGTCTTGTCGACCGAATTCCGAATTTGGGAGGTCTCTGTCGTACATGTGAAATATTTGGAGTTTCTAAATACGTGATATCCAGATTGAAAGCTTTAGATGATAAGCAATTTCAAAATCTCAGTGTTTCTGCTCAGAAGTGGATTGACATTTTGGAGGTATGCAAATATCGGTTCTGATAGCTTATTCTGATAACGGAAGTGGATCTTGTAATTTGTTTAATTGTTTTATTTTTTCTTCAGGTTCCACCTAATGACTTAGATACGTTTCTTTCATCGTACTCGAAGAAAGGGTATACGATTCTTGGAGTTGAACAAGCGCTGGAATCTGTTTCACTCAATAAGTATACGTTTCCGAAGAAGTCCATCTTGCTACTTGGGTAAATTAAATATTCTAATCCGACCGCGTGTCTTACCCGACCCGGTTGTATCTGCTGAGCGGTGATTTTGTTAATTACCGATTTACTACGATATATTTTTGGGAGAGCTTTTGGAAGACATGGTCATAATAGTACTCATGAGCATGACCGTTCGTTCTTATTCAGTAAAAATACCTACGTTACTGACCGTGCCAATATTTTTTGTTGTTGTTTCAGGAATGAAAAGTACGGAATTCCCCCACATTTACTCCATTTGGTGAACCAGTGCTTAGAAATCCCACAGGTCGGAGTAGTTCGGTCACTAAATGTTCACGTCACCGGTGCTCTTTGTATTTGGCAGTACGCCATGCAACACACTGTAAATATTTTGTAAGTGGAAAAGAATTTTTTAAGTATATAATCTTTTTGATTGAATGGAATCAATACATATTCTATTTCATGGCTCGTTTTTTCTAATCGCATTCCGGTGTACACATTCACTTGAAACTCAACAATAAAGATGTATCACAATCCCTCCAGTAATTTTGTGTTTTTGAATAAATCTTTCGGGCAAAATATGTTGGCAACTTAAGATGTGCCTCGCACATGCACAGAATTACCTAACTAAGAATAACAATAATTATTATTGTTATTTGCTGTAACTGTGGATTTCATACATTTAAATCAGTTCTTGTAATAGGAAGGATTCAGAATGTATTTACATTGTAGCAGTCTGGTAATCTTTTAATTTCGGACCTAGTTCCGGTCTGATACACATGTACTGGCATTTGTTATTTCATATTTGTAAATGATAGTATCGTCATCTCCTCGCCTCACTCGTCAACCATGGTTGAAAATTATTTATCCAAACAGAATACCGGGTTAGAAATACCAACCCTTCTTAGCCATGAAATATTGGATGGCTCGCAAATTTTGTTCTTGCGCCTGATGATTTCCAACGATGACGTTTCTGGGCATCTTGAGTCGAAAAAGTACTAAACGGTTTTTAAAGAGCCATACGAAATTAATTTAATCACATGTACAATTTTTATACACTCTACTTGAAGGCTTCTTTGTTGGACTTATAACTTGCTTCAAAGCTAAGGAGAGATCTTATTTGCAAGGCCGGCGTTGTTATAAAGACCTGAGTTTACTGAAACCGATCGCGACTCGTGACCATAAATATTTCGAACCTTTTTTGTATCTGAATTCATTCACATTTTGCCTTAGTGTCATAGCTTAGCCCCATTTACATTATTTGTCTTTCTTGCAGTTTTGACTACATTTTTTAAAAGATTAACTGTGTCCAGTAAATGATCGTAAAATATGCTAGGCGTTGTATATTGTGGAGAGTGTCTGAATTAATGCTTCCTCGTCTGGCGAGTAAGACCGTTCGAAGAGAATCTTGTCTTCGAAACGAAATTACAGGAAAGATTAGTGAAAGATCGTAGAGAATAAGAGCTGGCGTGCACTTCAAAAATAGACTCGAAGGAGGTTACCGGGCTTTCAATATGTGTTTCAAGATTTTGTGGATTTATGAACGCAAAGCTAGTGGCAAACTTGGTTTGACCTGAAACCGATAAATCTTCATGTGATTAAAACCTTTTTTTTCTGATACCTTCCGACACGTTGAACAACGTAAAATACCGAGTTAGGACAGTCCTAGTGTACGGTAAGACTTTCACCACTTTCTCCGTAGAGGAGCAACGGAGAAAGAGAAAGAAAGCCTCGACTTCAATTCAAGACCCGACTTCCAATCGGCGATTTACTGCACTATTGCTATAGGGTGAACAGCTTTGCACTTGTGGGACAGGGAATTGATTCCTTCAAAGACGCATCTTATTCGTAATAGTTTTCGAACTACTTAAATGATTCATGGCGAGATA
>JAQGCA010004730.1:0-10004 GCA_034698945.1 Protaphorura quadriocellata
ACCCAAGAGCTTACAAGGAAATATGACGCATATTCAAGCTGTATAAGCTTTAGCTACTTTTGTGCAAATTGGGATTTCAAATTGGGACACTCAGGAGGTGTTCAATTTTGGACATGCGACCGACGTATGTATGAATAATTTAATTAAGGTAAACTAAATTATCACATTTCGGAATGCATTGTTTGGCATGGGAGCCCGGTCTACATTTAGAACACTTTCTTCTGGCAAATTTTAGGATACGGTTTGATTTTTCCGGATGTGTCTAGCTTTTTTTTTAAAAATGCGAACACAATTTGAAAATCTTATTCGAATGAAAAACATTTTTGAGTTCAGTCACATGTATGTAAATTCACGAATTGAACTTATTCGTTTTTTTCATCCGCACCTCGAAATCCATTCGCTCATTAAAGAGTAGACACGGTGTCATGACGTTAGTCGCCATGATATATTCATATATTTTGAGTAAATCTTCGAGTTAAATATCTAAAATATTCTGGTCCATTGAGTACATCCTCCTACAGTATTTTTACGCCCGGGCAGATACGATGTATTACGATGTATTTGACTGCACAATAGTACATTAAAATAATTTAAATTGACTACAATGAAGGTCATCAATGTGCCAATTATGTTAGCAGAGTATGCCTCCGAATTCGTGTGAATTAAAGTTAATGCCAGTTGGGTTTCCTTGACATATCGACCGCACCAACCTATGTAAAACTTAATTTGTTAGTTACGATTTACAAATTCTTATTGCTACAAATAAAGTTGGGAAGGTCAGTTAATGTCAAGACGTGCGTCATTACGGTGAATGAAACTGCGCTTGTTAGTACTATATCCGCAGAAGCAAGTAGATAGGAACGTTTTGACCGATTGTCTACTATTTTTGATGGACAGCTAGTTTGAGAATTCCGATTTTCTTTAAAAACAAATGCCGACAGACAGCGGAATGCCGTTATTAAGAAAAATCGTACTTGGATGAAACATCCCAACTGATTAGTTGAAATGCATAGGTTCCATGAACCAACATCGATCATATCATTTCCTTTCCAATCTCTTTCAATAAACGCCAATCTCTAAATCCTCCTCATGCCGTCCAATCTGAATGGAAATCTATTTATACAAACCTCTACTTTTACTTTAACTTTTCCTCCGTCCGTCCAGCCGAAGAATAATGACTCTGGTCTTAATATTCAGTCGTAAAATATGTTCCACATAATTTATAAGACCCAAAGTTGGTATAAGCTGTCGAGCCCAGGGTTCATTTCTGCAGTCCCACTTTCCAATTCCTTGTATGGTGCAAGATAGACCTCAGAAATGATTTGACTTAGGTTGATGTGGCCTCTAGAGTAACTTCTTGAAATATATATCAGACTGAGAGGTGTGATTTTAAGTCCGGGTCAGTATTTTGTTTTATTGACATTAATTTTCATACAATATGAAAAGATGTGTGTCAAATGGTCAAATATATTTGAAGATGGTTTCTCGAGTAATATGAAGAGTCTACTCTTTCAACGATATTCGCTGATAAGTCAATGTGCAATTTTTAATGAGCATGAGTTACATCCCAAACAATCCAGTCTGACATGTTCACATTGCATGCAAAAACAGTCCCTCGTCAATAGGATTAATAGTACCCGCTCCCGGGTAATTTGGAGCTCTGATACTAGAATCCACTCGGCATATTAGTATTGTTATGTAGAAATTATTCAATCATTAGGCTTTTCCGTCTTGTTTGAGGAATATCAGGACTGGTCTGGCCAACACGTCACTTACCGGTAAATATATGCATCTTAATTTGAAAAAAATACACTCATTAATTCAATACCATCATGCTGCAAGGGACTTGTTATATGCATCTTAATTTGTTTTTCTATTTCAGTAGATCAGTGATTGCTTGTCATTCACATTTGAACAATTAAGTCACATTGGAACTTATATTGTAGAATACACCAGTTTATTAAATTATCTAGTCTGTCTATTGGAACAGTAATATCTGTTGGCTTCTTCAAAGTTGGTCATCATCAATTTTCGATACATGTTCTATTATAGCCATCAACTTCATAGCTCAGACAACTTAAATTCGTAGATGAATCATTGATTTATCAGTGTCTGTCGTCAATTCCAACTTTCACTAGACTTAATTCTGGCGTTATTTAAATTCCGATAACTCTGGTTCCGAATTTTGATTTATTCATCTACCTATTTTCACTTAGATGCTATCATTAATACTGGTTTTTCATATATGGAATGTAAACATTTGTTTGACACTCGTGAGTAGCCAGATAAGTCATAGGTGTACTAAAAAATCCCTCTTCTAACGACTTTTGGACAATCGACAATTTTGTAATTGAAATCCTTTTATAATGATCAATGTAAAATATAATAATCAATGAAAACCTTTTATACACACCTAAAACCGAAGTGGTTCTATTTTAGTAATTTATTTTCACCAACAAAAAAATAGCTAATGGTTGTATCTTATAGACAACAGCAAAACCTTGATCCCACTTCTTTGTTTTGAATATTATAAAACAGAAAGACCAAAGCGTATTTATTTTTACAATTATAACAATTAAGTTTCTAAAACAAGTACAATATAAAAGAAATAGTATTCAAAGTCCTTTCTTGTCCGCAATTCGAACGACATTTACATGGCTTTCACAAAAAAGAGTTAAATGATCGTAGTAAAGTCAATTAACTACAATAGTATAATAAATTCATCCAATCCATCACTATTCACCACCGTCACCAGCCAACACCTCCCCCCCCTCCCCCTGCCAGCTGAGCACAGAGAGCTGAAAAACTGTATCTGCAAACATTGATAGTAATTTAAAGGGATAAAATAAATCAGCGCAGCGGTTTCTAAACTTGGATTAAGGAAATAGCTCCTAATATGGATATCCGGATATATGATTTCCAGTATCAAAATTCAGACACAAATCAAGCGTGGTTAGATCATAGGTACATTCTGTAATTGAGGTCTAACAATATGTAGTGAAGTCCAGTTTATTATAGAGCCCGGTTCATAATAGAGCCCGGTCTTTAAAACAGCCAAGTGCGACTACTCATTGCAAAAGCAGTTAAGGAACTCTGTTATCAATTTTACGATACGGGTTCCGATTCCTGTTCTCCTTTCTTTATAAGAACCCCCACTGGAAAAATTCCTGGATTCTGCAATTTACCAACTAACTAGTATACTACTGTTATATATAGAATTATTGGATTTATGTCAATCGTATTTCTACTGTGAATTATATAATAATGTATTGCGCGAATAGAACATAATGTCTTGCTGTCGATATAAAAATCCGAAGCGAAAATAATGTCGCTAATCCATTCAATCAATATCTTCTCACCGCCGTCATTGACCCTCTTGTGTAAAAAAAAGTAATAATGGTTTACGGTTTATTTACGCGAGTAGAACCTTCATCTTTCCGATTTCCTAAAAGAATTTGATCAAAAACGTACATTAAACTTTAAGCACATTTTTTGATTGGAAAGAATAAAATAAATGTGCAGAGAGGTTTCTAACGTCGAAGTAAATTCAGTTTCTATTCTTTATTCTCCCCTTTCATAATTTCAAAAGGAAACAAGGCAAGCCTCCCTGGAACACTTCCAACATTTTCAATTTCTAGAATCTAGGTCACACAATTTGACGAAACCATCCAGTAACAACGATGTGAAGTGTCGTTTTTTCGTAAAATCTGAAAGCAAGAACATCGAGTAAAAACCTATTTTTAATAATTCATAATGATTGTATGAAGAGAATTTATTTGATATGACCAGAGGCACATACGAAGTATAATTCATAATTATTAGGTGAAATCCTTCTCCCTCGAAAGTTGCAATTGTTTCTTTAAACTATTAAAAGAATCACATATTAATTAACATTGTCCGTATGCACATGGGCAAATATAGCCAAGCGTTTTCTCGAAGAGTGTAGGCTGCCTCCCATTTAGTCCAGGGATTCACGTATCCCTAGTAGCAGGAAGAACGCATTATAAAATGAATCTCTTTAAAACTGCCAGTCAGCATAATCCGAGCGGTCGAATCTAAGCAGGGCGAACCAGTAGTGACTGAAAAATTTCATTATGACGTTATATACTTGCAACTATCTTACTAGACTTACATGTATTTAACTAATAAGAAAATAACTAACTTACATATTACTGTAATTACTGTGAATTAAAATCAAATACAAAAATTAAGTAACTCACGAGTGTCACGAGCGGATTTAAATTGTGAAGTACATATAGGTAGTGCTATTATGGAAATGCTATATTCAATTAATTATAACCCGATTATTATCAGTTAGGTCTTTGTAATTGTAATAGACCTAATCTTACCAAACATAAGCACAAGTGGGTTTTTTAGTATTTGAAAATAATTTTTGTTAGTAACACCGTACAATGCGCGGGACGGAACTTTGAGCAACTCGGAGTTAGATAAAATCAAATAGAAACGTGCAGACTGAATTAGATGGCGCAGTAGAAGTCTCAGTTAAGAAACAAGTTTTATACTACAAGAAATCGAACTTCATTCCTAGGTATCATTTAATTGCAAAGAATGAATTCACCAAATGGATTCTAAACCTTCGAATTCGAAATGTTTATAGTGCTCTTTTAAAGTAGAACGATAGAGACCGGTGGGTAACGACTGATCCAGTTTCCTTAGTTTGTAATGACGTTGAACTCTCGGAAGTCCAATCACGTGAGTTTTGAGGAAACTCCTTTTCCGTCGAATTCCGCAAAAATCGGACAAAATATTTTGGTAGGCGGCTAAAGGACATCCTGCAGTCCATTCCTGAATCGGTTGGACACTGAGCATACTTTAGTAGCAACCAAACCGTTACAAATATTTATCCAAATGATTACTTTAACCCAAAATCTTTTTCTCAAATTTCCTTACCCTTATCTCCAGAGCCGAAGCTAGCAGTGTGCAGATGCGTGCTTCCGCACAAGAGCGCGAGCTGAAGGGGGCGCAAAAAAATGAAATATGTCATACAATTTTAATAAAATTAAAACAATTATCGTAAACTTAAGTGATACCTAACTTTTGTAGTATTAAATACTTCAATGCTTCTTTGAACAAGTAGCGTAAAACTACCAGATCTGTTTCAAAATTTGAAATTAAAAACAATCGTTTTTAGCGTTCTTTTCTTACCCTTCCTGCTTTTGAAAATTCCAAAATTCGATTCAAGATTTACAAAAATGTCTCTAAACGAAGAAAGTGGTAATCAAGGGCGCAAGGGGAAAGAAGTTCAAAAAGTGAAGGAAGAGGAGTTCATGGAGAAAGTGCCAAAACTGACCAATCTTTTTCGCAAAGCTGATCCAAGGTAATGAAATTAATTAACTTGGTTTGGTTTTGTTTGGTGTTTGGTTTATTCAATTTATGTCATCAATAACATTCCTTATAACAATGTCGAACATTGCTTCATTAATGAGTGAAACTGCCCGACAATTATACTATCAGTAACATTGGCCATTAGAATTAAGCTATATTAAACAAATTTAACCAATTTCTTACAGAATTTACAAATATTCAGCTTTGCTAACTTAACTAAAATTGAGAGAAGCGTACGAATCCGACTACCTAATTGTCTCCAAGTAACTACTACTAACTATTAAACCAACGGTTAATGGTCAGTTGTACGGAGTTACGTAGAGGTCGTCTTGCGAGGGTGTGATGGTAGAGACGTCCTC
Organism: Protaphorura quadriocellata; assembly: GCA_034698945.1. Lineage (NCBI taxonomy): Eukaryota > Metazoa > Arthropoda > Collembola > Poduromorpha > Onychiuridae > Protaphorura > Protaphorura quadriocellata. Next base: position 5,706 of record JAQGCA010004730.1, read on the forward strand.
TTTCGAGAAGCTCTTTTAGGTCACCTGAAACTGAGACTGATAATTATGCACTGATAGTTTAGTAGATTGCAAATATTGAACTTAATAATTACTGAAAATAACGGCAAAAAATAATTTGTAGCACTGAATATATTAATACTCCATCACTCGAAAAAGCGTCACTTCCGGTTCCGGGTAGCTCATGTGATGTTGCCGAGGAGAATCCGGCTTCAGATAATGAGCATCCCTTTGACATTTACAATATACCTGAATCCGAAAATATTACTGAAAGTAAGTTGTTCAAACGGGTTCCGTTTTTTAATTACCTAACTCCTTGACGTGTCTTTGATATTGAATTCATCTTTTAGAACAAGCGAGCACATCGTTCAACATGCCAATAACGATATCCTCAGGAACGTCCACAATTGATGAAAAATTATCAACAGCTACTTCTGATACAAAGATCAACTACTCTGACCCGAAGACATGGCCTAAAATCACCGATTCATTCAGAAGAGCTATGTTAAAAATTGGACCACAACCAGACATACGACCGGAGTATCCGAAGTCTCAAGAGCAGGATTGTCGATTTACAAAATCAAACTTTTATAAAAATTTGACAAACAATGAGAGTGTTCTGCGAGAATGGCTTTTATATGGCAGTTCCACTGATGGTTTATTTTGTTTTACGTGTATACTTTTTCCAAGTCCAGGTTATCAGTCAAAGTCAAGCCGCTGGTCAGAACTGGAAAATGAAAACCCGGGTTTCAGCGATTGGAGGCACGTCCACGACGCCCTAATAAGACATAAGAAAAGTAATAGGCATTTCGAATCAACCAATGCTTGGAAATTCCTCAACTCCAAACTAAAAGCTGGAATTGACGATCAAATTAACCAACAGTATGATAGCGAATTGAATTTCTTCAGAAAACTCCTCAAGAGATTCATTGACGTCATCTTGTGTTTGTCGTCACGAAATTTAGCACTTCGAGGTGACCAAGAAATGCTTGGGAACGTTCACAACGGAAACTTTCTAGACCTGTTGGAACTCTTAGCCAAATATGATTCCGTTTTGAACGTCCACTTGACCAAAGTTAAATCAAAGGATACCCATGTTACCTACTTATCCTCAGATATTCAAAATGAGATTGTAAATCTCCTCGCAGAACAAGAGAGACGTGAGATATCTGAAGAGATTTTAAATGCAAAATACTACAGCATATTTTTTGATGCTACCCCAGACCTTCCCAAAAGCGAGCAGTTCAGTGAATGTTTTCGCTACGTGAAGATAGATTCAACTGGACCTCATATATGTGAAGCTTTTTTTGAATTCTTCGATACAACAGCAAAAACGAATGAAGTCATATCAAATACTATACTGGATCGTTTGTCCAAAATTGGTTTGAAAATTGAAGACTGTCGCGGGCAAGGTTAGGACAACGGGGCAAATATGGCTGGTATTTACCAAGGAGTCCAAGCCAGGATTATTCAAGTTAACCCAAAAGCGAAATTCCTTCCACGCGCAGCCCACAGTCTCAATCTCGTCGGGAAAAATGCAGCCGATTACTCATTGAATGATAAGAAATTTTTTGCAGTTATCCAAGTATTATACAATTTGTTTTCTGGAAGCCCAACACGATGGGAAACACTTAAATCTTTCATGGTCATAGTGCCAAAAACACTAAGCAAGAGTCGATGGTCTAAACGCTTCGACTTGGTGAAGCTGTTTATGGAACATTATGACAGGGTTCTGAACTTATTGCATTTTATCGAGAACGACCAAGCATGTTCTTACAGACAATATATACTTCCTGTGTCTAGAAAGATTCAAAAATTCGACTTTGTATTTTGGACATGCATGCGGTTCAAGTATCCAAGAACTCGAAAACTTAAACCAGTACGTGCAAAGGGACAACGTCTTTGTCTCAAATGTTGTAAGAAATCTCCAATCTCTAATAGCTCGGCTTATGGAATTCAGAGAAGTCGCATTTGAAGATTGTTTCAAAAAAGCTACAACTATTGCTTTGGAAAACGACATTTCGTTCACAATTGAGACGGTTCGAGTAATGAAACGGAATAGAAAATACTTTGACGCTGAAACTGCCAAGCAACCAAAAACAACGAAAGAGATTTATAAAAATGAACTGGCTGAATTGGTTGACAAAATTCTTGAACCTAAAAATATTATGGAACCTGGAATCGAACATGCCAAAATTGTGTTCAAGATCTCTACATGGAGTACGACTCTGACTCCGATCCTTCAGACCTATTCACAGAGATCTAGCGCTTCCAGGCAACAGTCGAAAATTGTGATGAGAAATTTGAGGAGAATAATTTTGTCAGTTGTCTTTCCGTCATTCATATGAACGACCTAGCGGAAATGTTTCCAAATCTCTCCATTGTTTTACGAATTTACCTCACATTACCAAATACTACTGCAATTAATGAACGAAGCTTCAGCAAGTTAAGTTTAATTGAAACATATCTCAGAGCCAGTATTGTGAGAACAGACTTTCAGATCTCGCCATTCTTTCAATTGAATCTGAACGAGCACAAGCGATTAACTATGACAACTTTATTGACACATTCGCAACTAAGAAGTTGCGAAGAGTTTCATTTGCAAGTCAGAAGGCTACGTCAAACTCACAGTCTACCGGTTCCGAATGTTAAGCATTAAGTACCACTGCTACGTGTTTCTTCCAGCTAGTTTGTGTGTAGGTGTGTTTTCTGGTAACTTGTTATTCAAATAATTTATTCGTTTTTCAGAGATTTAGCATAATTCGAACACTAAATAAAAGTGGCAAATAAATTACATTAGAAACATACGAATAAAAAATCTAAAACTGAAATGATGTTTTATAAGGGGCGATTTTTTTCCAAGTGCACAAGGGCGCATAAATCCTAGCTTCGGACCTGCTTATCTGAAATACCTGACTCAGAAATTTTAGCCTTCTTCGATGGGGTGCTTTATTGAAAACTAAACTTTTTTTTTAGGAGAGGTATTGTGTTCAAGTATTCAAGAAAGGATTGGATGGGATCTTTTGTATGTGATGTGTGTTGATGCGTGTTGATGAGTGCGGATGACGTTTTTTTTGGGGGGGGGGGTATTTTATTTTTCTGCACGGGTGGCTGTGGTGGGTTCTAAAAAAAAGTATTCAAGTATCGAAGAATTCAAGAAATTCTGTAAAATTCAAAACTTACGTCCTTAGTAGTTGTATAGATTTCATGCTAACAGCTCGAATTGTTCGCGAGGCACATCTGCACACCAATCTTGGAAGATTCGCCCAACTGACACACGCTACCCTATCCAGCTTCCAATCTAACGACTTTCAATGTACCCGACTTTTGGTTTTAGTAAATTCGCGGACTGGCTAGTTGACTGTTCTTTTTTAATTATTTCTATTTTCATAATTTCCATGGATTGCAAAAAATTATATTGTGAGTGAAAGAGAAGTAAAGAAGACATTAATGTGAGATATTCGACCGTCCGAAGCTTATATACGACAACGTGCATTAAGCTTAAGATGTACTCAAACATTGTTTGGGATTGGAGAATTAACCGTAGACCGTAGTAGTAAGAAAAACTTAATGGAGGGAGAAACCTTCTCAAAATAACCACACTCAGTGCGTGCATACCCGTGCATCTGAATCCCAGCAGAACAAAATAACGTTAGACTGTAATGGACTTGCTATATGAATTAGGTTATTGAATTTACTGACTATCAGAACATTTCGTAAATAAAGGTCGGTGACCGGCAGTCGGAATAAAGACTAAGAAATGAAGCCGAAGACTGACCAAGATAATTGTAATTGTAAACAAAGTCTTATAAGTATAGAGTGAGAGTCGAAGTTAGAGGGTGTGAAAGTCGAAAGAAGTTTTTGAGTTGAAGATTTTCATAAATGAATGATTTAAAGATGTCATTAGTGAGCTATTCATTCAAGTCCAAACTCCCATCATTCATTCACAAATTATGAATGAATAGCATTAAATCTTACCAGTGATTATTATCAATCCTTTTATTCTCTCCCTTATTAAGTCGTGCGACGTAATATACGGAGTAAATGACTTATTGCGGATCCCAGTCCGTCTGTCTGTCTGTCCGTTCCGATGAAAGACATGGGATTATCTCCTAAACTTGCTTTTTACTGATGTTTATGCTCCAAGGTAATAGACTGGAAAGGCCTAGAAAAGCTAGAGCGCTGCAAAACGGTACATGGCTAAGCACGGGGTCTACCTATGTTCGTTTCCAGAACGAATAATACAGATCGCAGACAGCATCGAGGAAACGCGAGAGAAGCAACTAGAGAAACGATACAAAG
>JAQGCA010004731.1:0-10002 GCA_034698945.1 Protaphorura quadriocellata
TTGTTGGGTTATATCAAGTTCCTGCAATCCAAATTGTGTTCACCATCCTTTCCACTTTGTGCCGCTCAACGGATTCTACTCAAATCGTATTATCTAATAATGGATAATTAACTGAACTCTTAAAATCAATATACTCAACACATGTGCCATGTCTGAATTTAAATTAATTAGCTAATGAGATCCTGTAATCTTATTATGCCTGTTCTATTAGAAAACGATGTAATAAATTAAAAATTGCTTATTAATTTCAAAGTGTTCATTCAAATATTTGTCTATCAAATCTGGTACGATTTCGATTTTTGAAAATGAATTTTTCTAATACCAATCTTGTAGAGTATTTTCTACGCATAATTGCATTTGGCAATCTCCATGGAAAATTTAAACTTAAAAATAGATAATTCAAACTGTATATTTTATGTATTGATATATAGCATGCCGAAGCTACGATTCGAGGATCAGCAGTTTCACAAGATTTAAGACCGGAATCATAGAAAGATGAATTTTAAATCTTTCGTTAACTTGATTTTCGCATTTTGTTTTCAAAATCTTTGTTTCTGACAAATTAACTTCAGTGACATATCTGAATTAAGGTTGTCAGGACTGATTCCTTAAAATATATACATTTCTGACGAATAAATGGAAGCTCCAAGGTACCTATGTGGGAAATCCGTAGGTAGGAAGGCTGATCGACTGGTTACGAAATAATTTTGAAGAGTACACTCAGATCTTGAGCCTGATTTGGCTTCCAAGTCGTAATGGTTGTCTGATAGAAAATATTTTTGAAAGGTTCGGCGAGACATAGAAGAATCCAGAATCCCTGAAACTCAATATAAAATATTTCACGACCTTCATATTCTCTATGATTGGTTACAAAATAATTTTGAAATATTTCCAATGAGATGTTTTAGAAGTTTGGGTTCACTCATACTTGCTACACAATATTGACGGTTTCAAAATAATTTTGAAACCATTTCGAAATACCTCTAAATATTTCGATGCCTTAGAATCACCTCTTTAAAAAGCCTGGGCGGACATTTCATTTTCTCAATTTACGTTTGTTACTGATCCTGTGAGGACGTGTGTGGAACTTGTGCACATTCAATATTGAATATTTCTCACGGATAATTAAGGTAAGACTATTTTCTTATCTTCAGAATTTTACTACAGAATGTATTTTCTATTCTATATTAGATTCAAAGGCATTTACAGTGTGAACACCTGGAGAATTTTGTGTCTGACTTCGGGAACCTCCTCAGCCGACCCACAACTACGCCCATTCAACATAATATTTAAGGTAAACTCATCTTAAAGTATTTAGAACTACTACTACAGCGAATGCATTTCTTTTTGCATTTAGATTTGATCCAGCGGACTAAACATCAACATCAAAATGTACCAATATCCGTTGATCGATCCGCGGACAGGATATCAGTTCGGTGCAGTTGATTTACTGACCGATGTCCCTGCAGGCGTGCCACTAAGAGTTGTCCAAGGCGTATTTCAAACTCTTCCTGGCCCTGAACCTCAGCATATGGGGATTATGGTACAACTGAGACTGGACGGGATGGGATACCCAGGTGGATCTCCGCTCCCAGCAGATGGACCAGTTCTTAAAGTCGCTATTTATCTCCCCCCACCACCGCCAGAACAGCAACAAGAAGTTGTGGACATAAACAATGGCGGTGGCCCTGGATTGGATGACGTGTTCCCTCAAAATAGTCCTGCGCAGGTAAATGAAGGATTGATTCAACCAGGATTGTCAGAGTCCAGTTCAAACTTGCCTACTACAACCGAACAGCAAGTTCAAGATTCAGGCAATCATAACAATCATCTTCCAATCGGCGATATGGAATCAGTTCAAAATGGCGGACCAATCTGTGAAAACCCAGTACCTAAATCTCCAAAAAGACGTCCATGTGGCTATTGTAAGCACAAAGGAAGGCAACAAAGTCACTTGGATCATCAGGTGACGGACGCCAATGGAATCGTCACGTGTCCAGTCCTCCGCGCAGTTGTCTGCCCTCTATGCCGTGGGACTGGGGACAATGCTCATACCATTAGACGTTGCCCATTGAATAATATTCCCGCATCCGACAACAAATTATAGAAAGTTACCGGCGGAAACACTGAGATGTCACATCAAATGGAGTCACTCTCTAAATTTGTCTAAGATTTTCAACAAAAACTGTAATGAATTTAAAAAATATTATAATTTATGCACAATGAACTTTGCAATAAATTATAATGAAATGGATTTCAATCTCTACACATGTTCCCTATTCTACTGTAAATTAAATTTTCCACAAAATGTTTGAAATAATTGTAGATATAGCGTAGATTTTTGCAGTATAGCTCTTCCCGCTTCAACATGGCGAGGATTCGATCCCTTAAACAGACATGGTGTGAAGATTTTATTCTCTGCAGGTTTTACCTTCTGCTAGTGGGTCAATTTTTATTTAAAAAATAGCTTCAACCAAAAGTAAGTTTTACATAGTTCGAAGTTTATGAAAAATAAATAATGAAGAAAAATAAATTCAACGGACTTTCATATATTGTTTATTAACTTACACATTTTGAACCAGATAACAGAATTATACTTGTTGATAATAATTGATCATCTTTGTTACATTCCCATAATTAATTTAGTTAATAGAAATACATATATTAATAGTAATGATATTTTTACGTCGGCAATTGAATTCTTCTTCATTTCCGGAAGTTACTTCACGGCATCAAACTCAGAGCATATTTCTTCGTTTCACGCGTCAAATCCAGCACCATCTCCAGCAGTCTGTTCCGCCTAACACGTAATCTCGAGATGTACGCCAGCGTTAGCAACGTATGATTCTCCTGTCAATTCAAAACAAAATTTTAGAGTAATTAGTCAAAAAATTGCAATATATTACCACTATAAATATCAAAGAATATAAATGTGTCCATTCATATTCGTGGCTAGGACACTTGAATTGACAAATCCTGATCATTTTATGAAGACCTGATTCTCAATTTGAATTAAGAAATTTTGAACAATTTGAAATTACTCACCCTGATTTTCCGAGCCCACACGAAGCGGTTCCTAATAAAAGCCCTCAATCTGCGCTGCTGCTTCATCTCAACCACGTTCTTGACCTTCACCATTATTTAGTCCAAAATTTTGAGGATCAAAGATCTACAAAAACAAAGGAACTTGTTTTAGAAAAACACAAACCTTGAACCAGATTTTTCAAAAAAATGAAGTAACAGTTTAATTTGAAAATGTTCAAAAATCTCACCTACCTAAGTGGTTTGGACTGATCCCGATACCCTGACAAAATTTTATTTTGATGACGATAATGTGGTAACTGGAAGAATTGTTTTCAAAAAATGTAAACTCAGTCCAAATATTTTACGTAAAAAATCTAAAAAATTATTTAGAGCTCACCCTTTAATGTTGTCGGTGAATAGCAGAAATCAGACTGATTCGAATTTATTTCGATGAGATTTCTTTACCTACACAGAATGGAATGGCATATGACATGGCATTTGACATTAGAGGACGGTGACGGGAGAAATTGAAGCAAAAATGCGTGTAGACGAGGCTCACGGTCTCAAGAGGTCATCACCCCCAACATAGTTCATTCGCACTGCGCGGCCTTGCCCAAGGACACACATACGTGTGCATATTTTTCAAGATCGGCGTACTAGTATCATGGCATATGAATAAACCCATCTGAATATTGCGCAGGGTGTCTAATTGTCTCCGGGGTGCAGTAATAGTAGCCGGGCTACAATAAGTGCCCACCGATAACGCATTGCACAAGGTTTCATCGTAATTGAATTGGAATGCATAAATTAAATTTATCTGAACCGAACTAGAGCCTGCTGACTTATTTCCGAGTTGAAATAGACACCGGGGCTTTAATTAGTTTTAAGGTGGACTATGTGAATTCGTTTTCACCGAGCGCGGCTACTCTTATTGTAAAAACTAACATGTGAAGGGAGTATAGTCTCCTTTAAAATAGTATAATATTATGCATCCATTAAAATAGTAACCGGGCTATAATAAGAGCTAGGTATTTCAGTATGCTAATTATATTCACTTTGGCAAACAGAAATTATGAATTCTGATATGAAAACTTGGACTTTTAGAAGCAGTCATGGTAAAGTCATATCAAGAATGAAAAACTTTTGGCTTTATATTTTGTAAATCACAATTTGAATGCAATTAATAAGAATACCAGCAACTCCACCTCCAAATAAAAATAAAATACGATTTAATTACGATTTCAATGCTTTATTCAAATTAGTTCCTTAATTACTAAAGCACATTATATTGGAGTTAATTAGTGATAACAGCTGAATAAAAAGTTCATTAAATTATTCCAGTCTGTACAGCTCCGCCCAGTATTCACTTTTCTGTCTTGCGCCGCGGTTTTGGTACAGGTCTCTGTGGTTCTGGTTCATTCGCACTTCCAGCGGGTTCGGTGTCAGTATTTTGTCCAGATTCAGGCTTTACTGACTCCTTCTCCGTGGACTTTTTCTGATCTGTGGACTTTTTCTGATCTGTGGACTTTGAACCACTTCGTGACGGCTGGGGATCAGTAGAGGGTGTGGTTATTCCAGAGACACCTTGTGTCGGTAAGAGCCCTGTTAAGGTGGGGGACTCACTTACGGAGCCACTTGGTGTCGGCTGACGAATATTAGAATTGTAGACATATATAGAACCACCTTTTCGAATGAGGTTACTACTTCCAGAGCTACCTTGTTTTTCTTTTTGAGTCTTCTTATAACCCTTTTTTGGAGGTCCTGGATGCCACCCTGTCGCTTTGAAACCGGACGCCAAATGTTCCTCATAATCCCTGGCCTTTTGAAAGGGGTTGAAGTGAGGTTTTTGGCTGCTGACCTCAGGCTCAGGCTCTGGTTCGATTTCATTTTCATCCCAAACTGGTTTTTGAGCGTTGGCGCAATAGTGACAAGCCTTCCAAGACTTATGGTAAACATGACCTTCCTTACATTTGGTAAGAGCGAAATCGTCCAAGTTACCGGAATCACGGGGAGCGGACGTAACTGAGAGTCGGTTAAAATCTGGTAATGGCGTTGGTGAAACTGACCGCTTCCCTGCTGAAACTGGAACCATTTTATCGTCAACTGCTGGCCGACCACACAAATTACAGAAGCCGTAGCTGAAATGGAAATAATGGTTCGCGGAGCATCGTGCGAGTCCAAAGTCACGTGAATCGTCCATCATTCTACCTGCCCTTCGCCATTCGTAATCGGATTCAAGCGTCTATAATTCGAAAAATAAATGCAGTTAATGCTTTGAATAATTATCGGTAAAAACTGCGAGAACAGTTGTTACTTAAACAAGTTTGGATAATATACATTTATAATATATCGGACTAAAAGTGCCCAGTGCGATGACTGAGAAACTTCATTCATTTGCGTTACTGGGGACAATTAGCACTTCTCCCATTGAATAGGGACTTTTAGCACTGCTTACCCTAACATTCAAGGTTGGGGACAATTAGCACTTCTCCCATTGAATGGGGACTTTTAGCACTGCTTACCCTAACGTTCAAGGTAAACAATCAAACGAACTCAAGAGAATAAATTATTGGAGATCTAATAATTATATTTCAAGAAATAACACTAAAAATAATACAAATAAATGCACGAATTCAGAACATAAAATAATGAAATAGACGAAACGAAGGCTAAATAAAGAAAATATGAAACTGAAACTGGGAATTCTAAAAATCAACACAGAAAGTAAGAAACATGAAGAGTAAAACGAATAAAATAAGGGATTTCACCAAATAAATGTCAGCGACGAAGAAGTTTGAAAAATTAAAATGGAAAATATTAGAAATAAACGATATAAAATAAAAACTAATCAGAGAAATGAATATTCAAAATAAAGGAACACAGGGGAAGATCACAAATTATTCAGAATTACAAATGGCCAAAATAAAAAATTGATAAAGAAATAACCAAAATAAAATATTCCAGTTTCAAAACTCGAAAGAAAAATATGAAAACGCGATTAAAATTATTAGCGGTAAAAGGAACTCACCTTCTTAGACTTTGCAACGATTTTTTTCATTTTTGTATCTCGAGATGGCTGTGCTGAGGGTTTTCCGACATCGCTATTATTTTCGGTTGCCACCGGACTGCCAGACGGTTTGTCCTGGTCAGAGTGACCTGGCTCAGGGTTACGTTCACGTACGACCCTAGGAGCCACTACGACCCTCGGAGCCACAGGGCGGACCCTTCGCGGAATTGGCTGAGGGATGTCCACTGGAGGTGGGATAACTGCCCCTGGCGGATATTTTAATTCGCATTTGCATTCTGGACAATCCAGGCCATTCAAGAGATTGTGGTGATGATTATTTTCACAAGTCCATAACGCTGAGCGTGGGATTCGAGCAGGGACGTCTTTCTCCGCCTTGCCACAATTGTTATTAAAAAAGTCATTAAATAATTTTGAACTTTAATTTTAGAAAATTAAAGAAGTAATTAGAATAGGACACTTACCATTATGCTTGACAGGAGATTCGTATTCAATTACCTTTGTAGTATGTTCACTCTTTACACTTTGTAAATTGCTGAACACTTTCATACGTCCTCACTCTCCGAACGCTCGCATCTAATAATGTCCAAGAATTGAAAACGCCAAGCTCCGAGACCTCAAAGTTTTATTCGTTTTGAAATGTTTTTGTAAATTCTTATGCGCAGGAACAAAATTACGAAATGAAATGCACGGAGTAGCATAGGAAATGTGAAATGTACACAATGTTGTTGCTCATTTCATATCAAAATTGAAACGGAATTCTGTAACTTTCAAAAGGACGAAACTTACTGCGATTACAAAATTTCAGAATCGCTAACGAAAACTTAAAGGCTCCGGAGTTATATTGGAAATATTACTGACATTGAAAGACAATGTTGTAATTTCCAAAATCTAAAACTTGCTACGACTATAAAATTCAGAAATCGATACTGAAACTGAAAAATGATTATGTAATCTCTAACCCCATTCTATTTTAAATTTTCTGACATTTCTTTTTTATATATTTTTATATAACAATAACCGTAGTGCCTGAAACACAACAATAATTTCATTATTACTTATTTATCATATAAGGTCAAATGTGATATACAAGAAACGGTAAGTGATAAGGGTTTACCTATAAATAAAATACCGTAAAGGATTGATTAGAAACCGGGCTCAATTAGGAAATGGCTAGGTTGTTTATAAGAGTGCGCTGTTCGCCAGATTCCCCAGGTCTATCTTACAAGGTCTATCTTACAAGGAAACACTAATTGGAATCCCCTGACATAAAAAAAGTTAAAAGTCGCGTGTTGAAATGTGGTACTTTTTTTGGCCTATCTTCGAAATTTGATTAATAAAATTCTGAGGTCCCCCTATGAAAAAAGTGAAATCGTGTGTAAAAATGCATACTGTTTCGGGCGTTGTTCATTTCTCGTAAATATTATGACCTATCAGGCATAAAGTTTTAAAAATATTTGGTTATTATGTCTTTTGTATGTATTGAAGAGAAAACAGAACCCAGTTTAATAAAACCGACGTCACCGAATTTTAAATAATTTCCAACTCTAACAAGGGAGAGTTATCACATGTCTATCTGGACCTAGACCCCGACCCGAAACGAAATTTTCTTAATGCATTGACCCTTGGGTCTTCATCAAAATTTGTCTGTACAAATGAAGTAACTTATTTTTTGGCCTATCTTCAAAAATTTGACTAAAAAAGAATCCTGAGTCCGTTTGGAGAAAATGAAATTGTGTGTTAAACTGCATGCTGTTCCCGGCGATTTCATTTCACGTCCATGTTGAGAGGTGCCCATTAGATGCATTAGATGCATCAAAAATTTTGAAAATTCAAAATAATGATTTTCATCTAGATTTTGTTTCCTTAAGTTCTCTCTTGTATCCAATCCTCAAGATTTTTTTAGTCAAATTTTTGAAGATAGGCCAAAAAAGAAGTACTCCATTTGTACAGACGAATTTTGGCGAAAAGCCAATTAGGTGATGCCAATGCATTAAGAAAATTGGGTGTTGGGTTTATTTCCAGGTAGGCATGTAATGACTCTCCCTTGTAAGGAAAAATCTATGCGAAGATCTTCACCGTAAACGTAAAATGAGATTCAATAAAAGAAATCTATTAAAATAAAATAGCTGAAAAACTAAATGAAAGTGACGCGTAGCAAAAGAAATTTTGTACAGTTGCCAGGATGGACGGTTGTCCAGGGAAGGATGACCCTTGGGTCAACAAACAATGCACACAACACATAACCAGGGCAGGTAAACACACCTAATAGGGTAATGATAATTCTGGGCGGCTATATTATAAGGGACGGTTGTTTGGATTTTTAGTCGTTACCCATGGTTTTCGGAAATTCACTTGTAATTTCTAATATCCTTCAACGCCAGTCTTTCTTTTATTCCACTTCAGTCCTGATTACAATATTTTAGTAATTTAATTGATCTGCACTGGAATTTAAAAAAAAATCGACATTCAGCCATGGACTGAACTTGCATTACGGCATCCCCAATTTCATTTTGATTGACCATACAAGGGTTCCTCGGCAGAGAACCCTAAATGCTAAATGTTACTGACTTGGTTCACGTTGAATTTTTCCACTTTTCAGTCCGGCGGAATTATACTGTAAAAAAATGGCCGAAATTTCTGACCTAAGGTGTAGCCATAGATTAATTTTCCAAACTTTTGAAATGCCATAGGGATGCTAGAATCATGAAATCCGAGGGTGTTTCAACCAATTTTGTATATCAATATCATATACCATAATAGACACACACACTACGTTTCTTGCCATGGCTTTATTTGAGACACCTATAGTCAAAGTTTGTTGACATTTGTTGTCCAGTCAATACATTAGTGAGCACGTACGTAAAACTTTTTAATCTCGGACCAATGAATATGAACGCTGGAGACAATTTCTGAAGAAATTGGTTAATTATTCGTAGACACAATACATTTATCTGCGAAATGCGTTTGGATTTCTGTTAAAATTCATCAGTGGTCCACACTAAAAAAGATTAGTTCACAAATCTGGTATCTCTCAAGGATAATTATAGTTTTTCTAAAAAATTCATATCAACCTTTAGAATTGAAATTTTCTGGAATCTTCGAAATGGTTTTTATAAAATCGCGTGATTAAGCTAACAAACTCAACCCGATTGGACAGTAACTTCTAGTGAGCATTCTCAGGTTAATTGGCCTCAAACGTGTTGCTTCGCCTTAACGATATATTCCTTACAATAACAATATATTTATGTTCCTTTTCACCATTAATTTGGAGAGAAACTAGGATATACCACGACTTAAAAAAACAATAAAACAATGGTAACAACAATGCAATCAAACAATGCTTTTCTAACAAGCATGGCTATTGTCACCACCCGAATTTGAAGGAGTGTTTACACAAGAAGACTAAACAAATCAATCAAATCTTCTAGTCAGGAGATCCCGTAGTGAGGGAAAAATAGAAATCGTCCAAATTGACATTTCTATCCTGTTGAGTTCCGCTCACCTGGCAACTGACTAATTGTAGAAAGTGAATTCGGACAAATCCCATTTCCATTTAATTTTCCTGGTCTCAAAACCATGGGACCAGAGATTCAAAAAGTTGTTATTTTTGTTTACTCCTCACTACGGGATCTCCTGACTTGATGAATTTGATTGATTTGTTTAGTCTCCTTGTGTTTACGTACCCTGCACATAACGCGTACTCCATAATAATTCTTGCCGCCCCATACTACAATGCATAAACATCATAGTTCCCATGACAATTTCCATTACGACAATTTCCACAGTGTTCAATTCAGCATTATCATGCATCGTGTAAAGTTCTAATTAAAGTAATACTTCGGTTGACTGTATAGAAGAAATAATCATCATTTATAAACGATAATCACTGACGTTACAACAACGTTAGCCTAAGACTCAGTATACGTTACAAAATATTTTTACAAAATAGT
>JAQGCA010004732.1:0-10002 GCA_034698945.1 Protaphorura quadriocellata
CTTCGTAGTAAAACTTAAAATGTACTTTTTCCAATTGAAATTATGCGTACATATCAACTAAACCAAATAAATGAACTGTATAGATTTAACTACTACCCATAAGTATTAGCCGTTTCCTGCCTCAAGGATACCTCTTTGTATGCAAACACTATCACATGTGTGTGTGTCCGACATCTTGAAATTTGCGACCAGGACACTTAAAATTTAACATGGCTTTTCATATGTTTAAATACATGGAAAGGTTTCCTTGTGGAACGATTAGTTATTCTCGACATGTTATTACACTTGAGAATATAAAACTGATGAATGACTAAACCATTTTAATTTTTATCCCAACAGTTACGCCATTGCTCTCGGGACGATGACAGGTACTGAATTTAATTTGTTTAGGCATTATTCTAACAACTTATTCAACCTCGAACTTTCATTAGTTAGCCTGTAGTCTGCAAATAAAATTAAACGTTTTAAGAGCGCAGTATAAATGTCAATCTTAATTGTCAATGCACGTATATGATGGGTAAGAAAAAGTTTTAATAACTTTGAACGGTTGGGGAGGATCGCATTATTTCTTCAACTTATGGGGTACGTAACTTTTCATAACGATGGGCGCTTATTTCTGGTTCTCACCATAATCTCTAAACCAAAAAAGTTAAATCCTACACTAAACCTAGGGAAGCCAGGCAGGAATGAGATTATACAATTTGTACCAACATAACATATCTTAATAGTCGTCCAATACTAATTCCGCTCAAGCTCACGAAGTTTGAGATGAACGGCAAATCGCACTGAAAGTCCAAGCTAATTTCACCCAGTGCTAAAAGAACTCTATGCAACTTGGGCTAAGCGACCGGGTTTTGTGCAAATAATTAGTGAAAACTTGGTCATTTTTATGAACGATATCAAATTAGGAGGATGGAGCTTGCAAATCTAAAAGTCAAGCTTTCCAGAAATCCAAGAAAATTCAATTTTTTCATGATATAAACTTTTTCCAAAATTGAGAATTGACGCCTGATATATAGAAGTTCCTGCGAACAAACCAAGTATTAGCGTGGTAAACCAAGAAAATACTATTGTACACGTTAATCACTCGCGTTGCGCTCCGCGCAACTTTTTTGCCAAATTACCTACGTGATTTCTGGATTTGTCATGCGAGTTATTGATTAGATGCGCCACTAGCGGGATTAGTCGGCTGCCACTTTTAATTCGCTACTACCGAGTGTATATCTCACTATTTTCTAAAGAACTTGTGATTAGTCAGGCTGTCGTTGAGGTTCAATGATACACATCATATTTATTCTATTAACAACCTGACTGTAATATCAGGTGGACCGTTTTCTTCATAGATCCCACTGGAGAAAGTGGTGAAAGTCTTTGAACTCTGAACTTCCTTGAATGACAAGATGTCCTGGGTTGTGATAGAATAAATATGGTATTGAACATTCCATATGTCGTGACATAATTGTTCGTTTCTATACTCGTGAGTGTTCCCATAGTGTATGTATAGTATGTACTTATGAATGAATTCATGTCCGTGTATTATAGCCCTGGGTTCATACAACGAATTTCATCATAATTTCGTGAAAGACTGCATCATCATCACGTGTTTCAACAGCGGGACATCCCTCTATGCTGGTTTCGTCATTTTCTCCGTCCTGGGCTTCATGGCTCATGATCAAGGGATTCCAATCAGTGCCGTTGCAGAAAAAGGCCCGGGCCTTGCCTTCATTGCCTATCCAAAAGCAATTACTCAGGTCAATTACAATTTACAAACCCTTCAAGGATTTCAGAAACACTATTATGAGTATTATGAGACTGTATATAAAGCTCTACTCTTAAAAGACCGACGATAACATAACTAATTCATTTGTGTATTGAAACAGATGGGTGAAAATTGGGCACAATGTAGTTTCTCCATTTGTTTTTTCCTCATGATCATAATGTTGGGATTGGGGTCACAATTCGTGGGGGTTGAAGGATTTGTGACCGCCGTTGTGGACGTTGTTCCAAATTATCTCCGCGTCGGATATCGCCGTCAAGTCTTCGTCGGAATTGCATCAATCATATCCTACTTTATTGGATTATCCATGGTCACAAATGTAAGCTTTAGAATATTCTCAAAATTGGAATATTAAGTGCGCGAATCTTTTCAAAAAGTTTTTTTGTGAATTTGTTCTAAACATTTTGTAATTTTTGTTTGAGCAGGGTGGAATGTATATGTTCCAACTGTTTGACTACTACTCTGCAAGTGGAATGTGTTTGTTGTGGGTATGTTTCTTCCAATGCATTGCTGTGGCTTGGATCGAACCAGGGATTGGAAAGTGGATGGTCAATATCAGGGTCATGCTGGGTCACGAAGTCCCCGTTTTCCTTCGTTATTGGCTCCCGATTTGTTGGTGTTATTTAACCCCATTGCTTACCATGGTTAGTCCGCACGCCATATTTCTTCTCCTAATTTGAATTCCTTGACTTAAATGGTCATTTACTTTTCAGGCAATTCTCGTCAGCTATTTTGTCAATTATGAACCACTGACGTACAATAAGGTATGATTAATTCTTGTCTATTTTAGGGTTTGATTGAACATATTTTCAAGCGATTAGGACTTTTCTTCTGCACTTTACCTTTGAAGCTGTATCTTTAAAGAACGGCTAGACAGTTAGTGTCATAGTGTTTCCATAGTGGTGTCTTATATCAATCTATTTCCAGTGTAAACACGTATGTGTGAATACACATAAGATCTGACACATTTCAGAGGTGTAGATCCGCAAGAATGTTAAACGTTATGGCCCACCCTGTACTTTAGCAGTCAATGTCAAATTAACTTAAAATCTTAAATGATATAGAATTTGACCCGATCGCGCCTAGCCCAGACTTCGCTTAGCTTAAATATCAAAAGCTTTAAATAATCGGACAGTGAAGCCACTGCGCTATCCTGGATTGGCTTAAAAAAAACGTATTTCAAAATTTCAGATCTACGTGTACCCATTTGAAGCTCAAGTTTTCGGTTGGTTCCTGGCACTTTCATCCATGTTAGCTATTCCTGTCTATTTCATTTACTTCCAAACAACGAGAGCAATCCGGGTAAGATTTTTTCTCTGGGAATATAATGTCAATTATTTTGTAATTAATATCAATTTCACAGAAAGCTGAGTTGGAGCACGGATTCACAAACGAGAAGGAAAAAGACGCTGAGAAATCTGTGAGGAATCATGAAATCATGATTCAAAATCCTGTCTATGACCCACATGCGTAGTCTGTTATGCAGCACACGCATACCTGGAAGTTATTAATTTTCCTTTATTTTAACCAATGAACTTTAGAATATTTTTAATTGTTTTTTTTTTTCTTTTAAATATTGGTAGCTTTAAACTTAGAGCTAGTTATTTAAGAGGAATCCAGAATACCTAATGATATTATATTACGATTCCTGTACCCGAAAGTTTGTTTAGTTTATCTTGTTGTTTTCTAAATATAATGACCACGAAATATATTCCTTAAGAACTGCTGATCTTTATTTTGTTTTATGTGTACACCGCAAGTCATCCCCAAGTTTTTTAGTAGATGTTGGGTTGCTTTCCACATAGAAGGTTCCTCTTATAGTGGGGGAAAATCGATTAATTCAAAACAACTGCTCGGCTTTAAATTCAAGTACATAATAACATAATGATCTGATAGGCAGATTTCCATCTAATTTTATCTCCGGGCCATATAATTTGCAAAAAAAGGATTAAAAGATGTAAAAAATCTGAACAAATTAATTTTTATTGTATATTTTTCTTAAATATTTGGACACAATTCGGCTGGAATTACTGAATAAATGATAATTACGTCCGCTATAAAACTAAGACAAAATATTTTTTTTTAAATACCGTACGGATTGATGGTTGAACACTTTGCATTATGTGACGAAGTAAATATTCTCCGTACCATTGATGCAATGAAATTTGTCCAAAATAACGGGTTGTGTCCATTCCATTATTGTATTCTCAATTGAACTTTTCCACCGTTCTGTGTAACGAAGACAAGAAATGTAGATATGCATATTTTAGACTAAAAATTAACTGAAATAATTAAATTCAAATACAAACTTACCCCAATTTGTCTGGGTCTGGCAGTTCCACTCTTTATTTTCTCCATATGCATTGCAATCCTTAACTTTGCTTTCGCAATTGCGGCTTTGATTTCTTCATCTGTCGCTATTTCCCCATTTTGTGTCTCAATTAAGTTTCCATTTTCAGCACCGGATTTTCCACCTAATATTCATACAATTACACCGTTGTCTCTGAAATTGTATAACGGGTTGTATTGACCCATAATGTACAAAACTGAGATATACATTTTGTAATACAATTTAGATGTGACACAGGGATCATGATATCACATTACTGGCGGTAAACAAGGAAATTTTAAAAGAATTTGAGAACTCTTGTCCCTTCGTATTTAATAGAATTTGGAATATCCTTAGATATCCGCCATATTTATCTACAAAATATATATTTCCCTATTGTCTGCGTGCATTCACGTGTATTGCAGCAGTGGTCAGCGATTTCAATCCACTCATATTATATGTGTAGATAAAATTGACCCCAGAGAAATCTCATGAAGAATTCGAAAAGTCCGAAATGTATAAAAATTGAAGGTCAGTCTGTTGAACAATATGCCACTGAGGTCACACTGTGGCCCTAGTAGGTCAATATTGTACAAGGCAGAATATATTGGATCACTGACAACCTTCCGTATTTCAACGCGTGAACTTATACCGGGTGTCCCAGTAGAAATGTCCGTTCTTTAGGAATTTGGACGTCAATAAACTTTATTCAACTTTGCAGAAACGCACACAACGCCGTTTACACTGTGTCGCTATCAATTTGCCTGAAGGGAGGACCCCTAGTATGCTAGAGCCTCCTCAAAACAACCACATATCAGTCCGAGGGAATCGAACCCTCCACATAGCAAAATGATAAGGGGCTGTCTACCATTATCCTACTACCAACTGCGACTTTCAAGTCCGCGTTGTCTGGTTGTAAACGTTGTAAACGAAAAGTGTGGTCATTTTTATTGGGCAGCACTGTAGGCCGCACGCACGCGCGCACAAGAGCGAATATCCTTATGTGATTTCTATGGAGTCCATTATTCCTTACCGGAGAATCCGATAATCATTCGTTTCTGTTTGGCCGCTTCTGTCTGTTGAAATTTAAATTTAAAAAATAAAAAAAAATCAATTTTTTTTTAATAATGTGTAATATATTTGTATAATAATTAATTACATTTTCATTACCGATTCAATGTAAGACAAGAGAACCAGAAGGGTTAGTGTCAGACAGAGCGCGTGTACAAATGGTTTCACCATGTCGACGTTGATTCCAAAAAAGTGATTTGACTCACTTTTTGATTTTTCCCAAAAATAATTCACACTTCCAAGTAGAATGAGAAGAGATAATGTCGCGTCCTGCGACTAGTCGAAACTGAGGTTGCGTTACAGATTAGGACAGGCATAAGGCATACGGCTTCTCTTTGATGATAATTTCAAACCACAGCAGCTCTGATTCTAAAAATACTTACTGCATTATTATATGTAGTAAAGGAAATTATCACTATTAAAATATGCACGGACTCATTTTCTACACATTAATAATTGGAACCACATCCGCTCTAACGCGCCGATGGACCACAGGACGATTATCAATTGTCCATAAATCTCCCAGCGGTTTCTTATTACCAGATACCCCTTCATTTCACACCTCTGCGTATGGTTCTAGACACTTCTGTCCAGAATTATTTACGAGGGCTACATTTCAGAGGATAATCACTAATTTTAGTATTCATTATTCCTCTCAAAACTATTGAATTTTTACGGATTTCTCATTTACACTAGTGGCGAACCAAATGTTCGCCCAAATAGAACTGAATACCGATTATTCAGTATTTCTTGGACCCACATTACCGTACAATGTACATTGGCAGAATGGTTTGGCCAAATAATACTGAGCACCGAATATTCGGTAGGTACTCGGTTCCAGACCTAAACCGAACATCCAGTTCAATATCCGGCATATCTCTGATATAAAGCGTCATCGTCTTGAACTCATCCTGTCTGGTTTTATCTTCGGATTTCTCTTTTATCGAACTTTTCTTACATCAAGCTAGTTGTTCCGTATTTTACAAGTTTGATAAATGGAGGTATTCATCTTTTCAAAGACTACCATATGCCAAATATTTTGTTAGAACAGTAACTGACCGATTAGAAGCCAGATACCTAATTGAATACAAGGCTCAAATTGAAGACACCGATTTCTAGCGATTTCTCAGTGGACTCTTAAAAAAAAAAGATTATTCTAACAGTAATTGATACAAAATCGGGTGTCTTTTAATTGGTCATTTACGGTGTATGGAATTTCTATGCTCAAATCTAATTACAGGGGCTTTTTAAAATTGGTGTAACTTAGAAAATAGAAAAAATTCGGACAAATTCAAAAATGCTTTTATATAGCAGTAAAAATTCCTTATAGTAGGTAATATTGACGAGTATCCAGCCGTCATTATCCCTCGTTAGAACCTTAGAACTGGAATGATTCTGTCGTGCGCTTCAGCATAGAGCACTCGGCTGTGCTTTGCTTTCTTTGATCAAGTAATGTATGTATAATGTAGCAGCTAAACCTTATTTCATAAATAAAAAAAACCGATCCACTTGAGGCACGACTCTTCGAAAAATAATTACGCCTCTTTTTGGGTACCATGAAAACGGTAATTTCAATTGAAAACGGTAATTTCAATTCCGGATCTGTTATTTCGATTTCTGATGTTGTCTCAATGTCTCAATTCGATTTCTGATTTTTGGCCTACAGGGAGTAAGTAGTAGACCCAAAAACCTAAAATTAATTTTGATAACCAAGAAACTCAAAAATCCATCCCAAAATACCCATGAGGAAATCCAGCTGACAATGGCCGAGTAGGTTGAAGTGCTGAATTTTATTTCATATGTGATTCGATACGAAATTACACAAAACGACTTGCTTTACCTTTTATGGACCCATGGTTTACACACAATAAACCTCGTCTAACTTAAAGAACAAAACATTGTACGAGTCTGAGGACAAAATCAAAATTTAAATGTTCCTAGACTGTCGTGTAACTAATTCTTTTGTTCGAAGAAAACAAAGCAATGCTAACTTGCGACATCTTGATTAACTACAAGTCATCTCACTATAATTCTCACAAGCCAGGGGAAAGTTATTTTAATTTGATTGATGACTGAAGGCATTCGCAATTTCATTTGGAGGCCTCGACCAGAAAAGTTCAGCGCAAATGCATGGTAGATGGTATATGAAATTTATTTCGTACAAAAAAAACGGATGTGGAATATCGACAAGGGTTCGCAATTGTGAAATGTCACAAAATAAGTTATGATACTGACACATTACTTGGAAATTCAAAATAGCAAGTGCCGAATTTTGGCAGTCGATACTTTCACTTATTCACATATGAGCTTTCATAACAGACTCCATCTCAAGTTTCTTAGAAATTGCTCGTAATTCCCAATTTTACTCTTATAATTAAAAAATAATCAGAACCACCCTAGCGTCAAAAATCGTGGATTATTATTAAAATCTGTCAGAGGACTTTGGAATGGATTGAGGCTCTACACTCAGTTCTTTAAATATTTAATCAAAATCCAGGTGGGTTTCGGTTAAAATTGCACGGTCTGAATCTGTCCTCATAAAAGAAAGTTCACGAATGAGTGAAAATTGTTTACGCTCAATCTTAGAAATAACAAAGGACAACGGACAAGCGATTGTGAAATGAAGAGTAAGAATTCAGATTTATTACATTTTGTTTATGTTCACAAATCATACGAGTTCTAGGAATCTCGTTTACAATAAAAACCCAACCCCTGTGTGCTTCATCATTATTATTGTACATAGTCGGTAATTCACGAAATTAACAATGTATATATTTTATAACTGTGCAATGACCGACTATTAATGATTCAAGTGCACGGTTATCTGAGTCTACACAAAGCAAATCTGCATTGAGGATACAATAAACCACAACACAATTTTGTCATATTTTATTTTATTTGATCGGATCTCTTAACACCACATGAAAAAACTGTGCATAAAGGAGTCGCCTTCATGTGTAGATACGACCCTAGGAACTTTCCGAAGTTAAAAAATCTTTATCTGCTAGAATTCTATACTTCTTGGTAATCTGAATATATAAGATTTAGCTCAATCTAACCATCCTGGTAGAAGTTATCAGGTCTAGGACGTCTTTATGGTAAATGAGTCTGCGCTCAAGGTTTTCCTTATAGCTAAAAAATTGGGCTACTAAATTTTTGGCTAAGAACTTCTTTGAGCTGGGTTTTGTTAGGATGATCAATGAAATTTCAAAGAGGTTCAGTCCTGGCCTTCAAACTGGTAAAACTTTTCGTGTCGGACTCGACTTCGTTAACACAACTTCTTCATTAACCAAACGATAAGCCATCATTTGACAGAGAATGTTTGATATCTGAATTCTGTCATCGCACACCTCACGACAGATAATACACCACGTGTGTGAGTGTGATCAATTGATAAATAAATAAATTTGTAATTATGAAATTGAATAATAACTTCTTTTAACTCGAAGAACTCTTCCAAGACCAGCCTAAATAGAAAGCCGACGCATTCTCTACAAAAAGATTCGAATGCGGTAGTGAAGTATTTTTTAAACAAACCAAAATTAGTGCAAACGGGAGTTACACCGCAAATTCCATTACTTGGTTCTCGAATGGCTATGTTTGACCTTTGACCATAGTTCGACCATGTTAAATAGTATTTTTATTCGACCTCAGAAGGTACTGGAACACTCGATCCTCCGAATACAGAGTGAAACAATGAAAGAGTGTTAGAAACAATGAAGGTCAACCCGTGACCTACATTCAAACCCGTCCGAACAAAAACTCAAAGGTCAAATGTTCCTACATTGGGAATGACTCGAAGCTGAGCGAGCTTTGTACACCGCGAACCTTCGACAAGGACGGACGTGTATGGCCGATAATTGTTGTGCTTTGAAAGTGAATTTTGGACAGCGGAAGTGATAGATTCGCGTATCGACTGAATAATTCGTCAAACAAAGACGCATTGTTGGACTTTCAAGGTAAGGCAGCATTCCTTTTTTACTTTTTCTTTAAATTCTCCAAATCAAATTATTAAAATAAGAACGAATGTCTTATTATATGATCGTTTCGTATTCTACTCCTATACTTTTTTTTAAATATAATGTATTTTGACTTCGTAAAAACACAAAATTAAATTGCCAATACAACTTAAATTAATTCACAACTCCAGATGGCCCCGATTAACCAGATCAAAGACCAATGGCGACCGAGCGAAAGGTGACTTCGTCTATGACCGACACAAGCGATGTCAGGTCAAAGTTTCCACAAAGAAAACTGAACACGGATTGGTCAAGATCGCCCGGAAGCCAAAACCCGATTCCAAAGTGGGGACAACCAATACTAGGAAGGATGTTCCTCTTCCTGGGGAACCGTTACGACGAAGCAAAAGGATTTACATGAAAGCCGTTATGAGAATTGCAGCCTCAGCAGGTAACTAGTTTTAAAACTTTACATCGAATTCGAGCCAAATTTGAAACAAATGTAACTGATTGAATTATTCTATATAGTTGTGGAGATCGAAGACTGCTGTACTCAGCTTGGCTGGCTAAATAAGTCGACCGAAGGACAAAAAGGCATTCGACGAAATCAGAAACATGAACAAATGGCTACCAGTACCATTGCAGATCAAGTCGAAGTCAAAAGAAGCGGCCGAAAGAAGGCTTCGGTTCCAATCCGGATTCCTGGTAAGTGTTTAGTTAATTCAAACTTGAACACTATTGAGATCATGTAGGTAACTGAAATTAAATTTTAGACTGGCGTGGAACGGGTGCCCGCCGTGACCAGATGCGCAAGGATTCCGCTGCCAGTGATTCGGTGGTTGAAAAACCAGGTCCAACTAAGTGGA
>JAQGCA010004733.1:0-10002 GCA_034698945.1 Protaphorura quadriocellata
TCCCATGAAATCCAAACATGACCGGACTGACTGCTCCATTCCACTTTGCCTTCATACACCCACGATAGTAGAGGTCAATGTCAAGACTGTGGTACTTCCAGTTTCTATAAAATTTTAGAATTGCAGTCACGAGTTCAAAGAGTTGTCCGACTTTATAGTATATAGTCAAGTATTAAGACGCAAAATATGTATATGTTGTAATTGGACTATTTACAAGTAAATTCAATCAACTTCTATTAAAAACTTGAGGTAAAATAGAACAAAAAATTAAATGGAAATATAAAACAATTATCGTATAATAATTTTAAATGTGCATTGACTTACTTATATTTAGAAAGCTGAATTTAAATACACCAGGGTTGAGTTGTTGGACGGGGAATAGACTTGTTTTCCCATGAAACCCATGTAGAACTGGACTGTTTCCTCCATCCCACACTAACTTCATACATCCACGATAGTAGAAGTCATCTTCATTGATTCAAGTGATTTTTGACTAACTTCAGCAGCAAGTCGATAAAGATGCATCTACTCCCATGACTGACGAACCAATTTCCGGTCGACTGAATCTGAAAATAAATAAAAATCGATAAATGGTAGTTGGTTCATCACATTCATTGCGATGAATTTCCCAGACAGCCCAGCGATAGACTGTCAAAATTAAATTTGTCGATGGAAATGGATTTACCCCGTAAATACATAATTTATTTTAAATTTATTGTTAATCTATTCATTTGGCTGAGTTCTAAGATTCATGTGGATGGATTTCAGTAAACGTGATTATATCGAGTAAAATATATTTACCCAATTGGCGTCAATATTTTCGGCTGGTTTTGGAAGTGTTTTCGGACAACGTTTTTCCAAGGCAGATCTTTCTTCTAAAGCCAAGACACTTTGAAGACTAATCGAAATGTACAAAAATGTACATGAAACGAAAAATTTCAACATTGTGTTTGGAAGAAGAAATATAACTTCTATATCAAAGTTACTACAGTAAAGTTCAGAATTCAATAATATTACTTGCCAGCAATAAAGTGTGGAATGGTGAATAAAATTGTTCTGTACTCTACTTAAATATTACAGAAATGGGCTAATGTAGGGACTGATTGGCTGAATTAATTTATTCTCTTGGAATTAATAGTTGTCATTTGCAAACTTTACATGCTATGGATAAGTTTATATAAGTAAGAGCGAATGGAAAGGTCAAGTTGAAATGATTTGTGTAGTAATAAATGTATTCGTTTGCACACTACATCTAGTTAATACTAATTTGTAGCATCTGAGAGTCTGGCGATTAAAGATTAAGATAATTAGGAATGAATATAAACGTCCATAAACTGTCACAATGCAAATCGCCTAGAGCAAAGCATCAGAAAATCTTAACTTCAGTTAATGCATTATTACACAGGGTGGTTCGTACTATTCTCGCTGATTACTTGTAATTGCATTACTTGTAATGCAATTACTTGTAACGTAAATACGTAAATGCGTAAATGCGTAAATACGTATATACGTAAATGCATTACTTGTAATTTTTATGGTGCACAATTATTTTCTCGTTTACATATATATTTAGTGGAGGTTTTATCCTGGTGTTCGTATGAGTCTTTTAGGCCAAGTAGTTTCTTTGTTGAAATATATTATATACATATACGGCGGCGTCAATAGTAGAAGGTGATATTTCTTTTGAAGTCATTATATATAAATGTGTGATAAATGTTTTATTAACCCTGATGTAACAATTAAATTCTCGCTGACCATTTTTGGCCGCTGGGTTACGGACTTGTGTGATTAGTGTCCCTAAATTTTGTTTTTGACCAAATTCATTTTGGCATAATTTGCGCCCAATAATTTTGGTCCAATTTGGATATTAAGTCGTTTTGTCCATTTTGGTTACCGTCGATTCCAAGTGCATATCTAATTGAATTTTTTTAGGCATGTTTCGTAGGTAATGCTGGTGAGGTGTTAACTAGTTATGAATCACCTTGTTGATTGTGAAATGTGTACAAGGGGATGTGCAGACCTGCTATAAAACTAAACCTATACAGATGATGGGAAATATTTAAAGTCCGGAATGGGAGGTCATTCGATCTCATGCGCCCGACAAGGTCATCAAAGGGTGACTTTTATGTTGAGATCTATGACGAGAATTGAGTGGGGGAGACCGGGGTAAGGTTCTTATCTAGCCCTGTAAACAATGGGAAAACTCCGCCGTTTCACACCAGAAAAATCTTCAGAATTCAACACAAAATTGAACCATGTCGGGCACATGAGATCGAGTGACCTACTATTTCAGATTTCATTCCATCAAATAGGTTAGGTCTCATTTTTTTCCCTAAATTTTCCGCCCTGGTGTTCTGCCTCGAGAGTGAATGATGGAATAAAAAGTAAAATACGCAAATAGACATCAACTTCAAACTAGATTTTCAGTTTGTTGTTTGAATTTCTGTTATATGTGTCAGCTTTAAGTCCGACACGCCTGCCGGAGATGGGTGTTACCCATATTAGAGAGATGGGGACTCTGGCATTGCGTATGCAAATGCGTTATAGAGTAAGCGCCGTGTGATACAGAGATAGACATATCTCAATACGTATACGAAGCAGCAAGGATTCATGTTCCGGTGCATGCTGCAAGGTACTCGACCGGCTGCAGTTCCACGCAAACCAGAGCAGGGCTGTCATGCTGACAGTATGACATCAACTGATTGGGGTGATGAGGTTTTTTCAAGAGCTGCACCTCAAAAGCATGCGTAACGCTTCCCAGATCAACGACAATGTAGTAACGATGAACAGGATAACGCCGTGATACCGCAGAATGTCTATCTACCGGCCCGGAGAGTATACGAACTTGTTTTGAAATCTGCATTCTCTATGAAAAAATTCACGCGAATTCTCAAATAAATGTTTAACAGAACCCAGCGCATAACCGTGCGCTGCCGCCCAAGGCATTTTAGTGGGTAAAATATGTTCCGCGCCGCTGCCACTAATGATCTGATTTTCCTAACTCTTAACATTGTGTCAAACCCCGCCATGGATTCTGGACATTTATATCATAATGTCGCCGGAGATGATTTTATATCGACGAACGCGTATAACAGGAAACGCTTACTCGAGGCCTACGCCAATTAAAAGCTTCACAATAGTTTTCAGTTTATTCATCAGCACAGCAGTGTATTAAACAAAATAAATGCCACGATTTGGAATAGATTACACTCAAATAATTAATTCGTTGGTCAACTAACTCCTCCTTAAATACGATTACACGTGTAGACTAGTTTCAGGTTAAACATACATTTTTTAACCCAGTGTTAAGTGTTCTGTCTATATAAGAGAAATTAAATCAACAAACAAGAAAATCTAGTTGGAATTTGATGCCCATTGGCGTACCTCATTTTTCTATTCCAACATTCACTTACAAGGAAAGTACTCGAGGTGCGACACTCCAATTTTGCCCGAATTGGTTTTGTCCGACAGAGTTCCCCGAAAACGAATTTGAGTAGAATTCCCCCAACAACTACTATAAATTCAATTTTTTAAAAAAACAGTGCAAAGAGAGTGAAAGTTCTCTTTGTTCGTAAGATTTTAGAATAGGATATCCAGACCTCGGAAATGTTCCATCGCGTTCCATTACTTTGTAACCGGGTAATGGAACATTTCCGAGGCATGAGGATATCCTATAGAAATTTTCCCCAAAACTGATTTTTAAATCAGCATTTTGGGGGTTCCCGTGGTTTGCTTGGTTTGAAAACCTTTCCCTCGGCCTCCACCCAATTCTCGTCCGTACTAGTGAACGTTGGAATATTTAAGGAGACAGGCATTGACTATCTAAGGAAATCCATATGACCTCAACACAAATTCACTTTTTGATTAACTTGTCTGGCGCATGAGATCGAATTACGATTCCAGATTTCAAATAATACTTCCCGTCATCTAAGATGGGTCTCATATATATTCTAAATTATCCGCCTTGGTGTTCGCCTTGTTAGTATACGTTGTTTCACTTTTCATAGATGAATGGACCCACTGCACGGTTCTTGACGCTTTTAGTTCCGGATAATCTTTTCTATGTGTAGAAAAATTAGGAACAAATATTGATAGATAAATATTAGTAACTTGCGTCAATAATTATTCCCTGTGACTTCGACTTATTATTATACCAGACCCTCGTGCCTCCATACACATTTCACACTTGACAAAAATTGAACAAACAGACCAGCTCTGCACAATGTGATTCATATCTAGTTAACACCTTACCGGCAATACCTTGGAAACATGCCTACAATTATTCATTCGGACTAAATGAAATTTTGGACTGGAATCGGCGGTAACCAAAATGGATAAAACGACATCTCCAAGTCGGGCTAGAATTATTCGGCACAAATGCCAAAATTAATTTAGTCAAAAGCGTAATTCCAGGACACTAAAATTCGTAACCCGTTTTTAGTCGCGTGACCTAAGTTATGCAGAAATGGTCGGCAAAAATATTACGAACCACCCTGTGTAATGATGCCTTCACTGATGTTGAGATGCTAGGGTGCATTGCTCTAGGTGATTTTCGTTTTGATAGACAATGGACCGCGCTGTTATATTAGACTTTTGGGCGCTATTATCTCACCGGAGCATTGTGCTGAAAACGTGAAGGTGGTGGTACTCAATTAGCTTGCTGGGTGAATCTCTAGACTCAAGGCTTCCATCTGATTCACACGTTAAGGCCTTATTCTGATTCCGTTATTCGGTGATTCGGTAATGTATTCAATAATGTGTAGTGTGAGAGACTGACTGAGAGCTGGTACTTAATCGGGTTTAACCTAACGGGCTTACAACTATGGCGGTCAGTAACTCGGCTTTGAACCTACTTTATGGGATCAATCTTCTTGGGAGACCGATGTTAGGAGTCTCGTACGGATGAACCTGACGGTAGCGGCGGGGTTAATGATCGTAAGCTCCCCGGGTCCGTTCGTCGGGTTGTCGGGCCCGCTGACGAGACTGAGACTTGGGAGCCTAACGGAAGACTTAATTTGGACTAGCTGCATTTGGTTGTCTTTTATAGTTGTACATTGTGTCGTGTCTCTTGACTGGATTGGAAGTACTGAAGTTCTTAAATTAACTTCTCTCCCTTTGGCATACATTGAGTCTTATGGCGTCGTTTTCTCTGGATGATAACTGCGTCTTGTTGACGTCTTCTATTTTGGAACTGGTTTTTTCCTTAGTCTTTGCTTAATTTTATCACCAGACTACATATATTGTCTGATTCTTATTCTACGTTTTATCTCCTTCTACGCGGCATTCCGGACTCGCTTCACCCTGCTTAGGCTTATTTATTAGCTCATAGGTTCGGCATGGAGCTAACCATGAGAGCTGCGCGTTCATTCTTAATTTTTAACTTCCAGACGCTCAGTTGCTACAAATTGGCATCTATACAATCGAATATTTTTATTACCATTGGAACTTGACATTTTCATTCGCTTCTACTTATATAGTCTCATCCATAGCATGCAAAGTTGGCAACCGACAACTATGAATTCCAGATGAATCATTATTTAAATCAGTCCCTCAATTAGCCCATTCCTGTTTTATTTAAGCTGAGGACAGATTAATTTTATTCACCATTCCACACTTTATTGTCGCAAAGTAACATTCCTTAATTCTGAACTCCACTCTAGTAACTATGAATTCAAAGTTGTATTTTTTTTATCAATCATGCTGTTAAAAATTTTCGTTTCATGTACCTTTTTGTACATTTTGATTAGTCGCCATACTGTTCTAGCTTTAGATGAAATCTGCCATGGAAAAACGTTGTCTGAAAACACTTCCAAAACCAGCCAAAAATATTGACGCCAATTGGGTAAATACATTTTACTCTATATTATTGACGTTTACGACATGTATTCATCCATGTATGGATGAATTAATGTTTCGTATTTTCAGATACAATCTGCGGGAAATTGGTTCTTCCGTCATGCGAGTAGATTGCTTGTTTATCGATTTGCTGCTGAACTTAGTCAGAAATCAATTCATGAAATTGAAGAAGATGACCTCTACTATCGTGGGTGTATGAAGTTAGTGTGGGATGGAGGAAACAGTCCAGTTATACATGGGTTCAATGGAAAAACAAGTGCATTCCCCATCCAACAAGTCAACCCTGGTGTTTTTAAATACAACCTTCCGAATCTAAGTAAATCAATGCACATTTAAAATTCTTTTACGAGAATTGTTTAATATTTTTATTTAATTTACCTGTAAATGAAGTCGATTATTAACTCCTTGAACTCGTGACCACATTTCTCAAATTTTATAGAAACTGGAGGAGATTCAGTCTTGACATCGACAGATAACAAAAGCTTTATTTTCTTTTATACTTGTTACGATGATGGGGAAGCCGCATGGGCCGTCATATCCACTGTGGATGATTCGGATAAAAAGACAGAGAAATTGATCCATGAACATGCAAGGTCTTTCGGATTCCATGAGAAATATTTCACCGAAATGGAATTTGAACAGTGTGAAAAATCCAATGCTCAGAAAGTGGAACTTTAGATGTAACTAATTATTAAATCAACTTATCATTGACATACTTACGTTTTTGAACTTTGTCCATGGTTCGTTTTTCTTGCAAACTCCTGTAAAACTCTTCACATCAAAACTCTTCACAGAGATCCAGCTTTATATTGATCTATACAGTGAACGGCAAAAGAAGCCGGACACCCCAACTTGCCCCATCCCTTCATTTCTATATCTAGAGCGCGGGAAATTCGAAGACAAGGTAACCGACTTTGGTGTGAATACGAAATAATAATTTGACTTCGAGCCAAGACTTACACAGCTAAGTGCAACCCCGCACTGAGTTTCAACTGTCGTCAATAGCGAAGGGTAAAAATGCTCGAACTGTTCTGACCTCAGAGATAAAAAATGACATCGTCACAAGAGCATGGCCCAATTTTCCGTGCGATTCGCAGCGGATTCCAAAATTTCTAGCAGACAAGGTGGTGTCCAATTTTTTGAATTTCGGTTTCCAGGAACTGCTACTCGCTTGGCTCACTGACCTAAAAAACTTAAACACGATTTATTAGACCCCCCTCCACTCAACGGGGGAGCCAGGCGAGTGATGGCTTCTAATATCGCGCTACGTTTGAGCCACCAAGTGCTTCATTCATATCATTCGGAAATCAGTCAACTTTTATAAATTGAAATATTACTCATATGCTACTGAAATTTCTGAATTTACGAATCGTAGTGCTTAGTTTTAAAAGTGAATTAAATTTATGAAGCAGTGCAGACCCGCTACGCGCAAGACTTTAAATGGGTCCGGTGTGGGGAGGGGGAGGTGGTGGGGTTTACCTGAACGCTGAGAGCGGGGGTGAGGGGAGGGAAATAAATTAATCATGAGCTCATAATGTCGTCCTTTAGCCACTACGTAACAAAAAGACGGTTGTAGAATTCCTGCCGAACGTTTTCTAACATCTCCACGGTAATATCTTGACAGGCTTTCACAATTCTGGCCTTTAAGTCGGGAACATCAATTGGCCTTGTGAGAAATATCCGATGCTTGGCGTATCCCCATAGGAAGAAGTCCAGTGGTGTGAGGTCAGCAGAACGTGCAGGCCAAGGGATTGGACCGACCCGCCCAATCCAACGATTTGGAAAAGCGTAGTTAAGATATTCTTTGACTGTGTTGGCAAAATGAGCGGGAGCGCCGTCCTGGAGGAAGAAACAGTCGTCATCACCAGCCGAGTCAAGCAGCGCAGGACCGATCTCATTCTTCAACATGGAAAGATAATTCTGTGCATTGATTATGCCATCAAAGAAGAATGGGCCAATAATATCATTGTTGTAAATTCTTGCCCTGACGTTCTCCTTAGGGGCGTTCTGGGTTTTCGTGTCGCTCATCTAGTGCGGGCTCTCTCTAGCACAATAACGAATATTTGGACGATTCATTCGACCATTTAAGGAAAAGGGTTGATTCGTCACCAAAACAAATTCGTGCCACTAGAGTTGGGTGAAGATCACATTTATCAATGAAGTCGCCACAAAAATCAAGCCTCCTTTGCAAATCCTCTGGGATGAGTTTGTGCAAAAATTTGAGCTTGTACGGGTGATATTTTTGGTTTTTGAAAATCCTTAACACAGACCTCTGACTGATTCCCACATCAGAATCTATTTCACGAGAAGTGATGATTGGGTCTAGCGAGACAGATGCTAAGACATTGGACGCCATGTTGTCATTAGTTGCAGATTTGGGGCGACCAGACATTCTCCTGTTTGCCACAGTACAATTTTCCTTAATGCGGCCTACCAGGCTGTTGATGGCACTTTAGATGGAACCCCGCCATGGATTCTGTACATTTTTAAATGTCTCCGAAAGTAATTTTATATCAACGCCCGCGTATAACAGGAATCACTTATTCGGGGCATACGTCAATGAGAAGCTTTAAAAGGTTTACAAGGTATATTCATAGTCTATTCATCAGCACAGCAGTGTATTAAACGAAATGAATGCCATGGTTTGGAATAGATTACAGTCAAATAATTAATTCGTAGGTTAAATAACTCCTCTTAAATACGTCTACACGTGTAGACTAGTTTTAGGTTAAACATAATCTTATCATTTTTATCTTAACCCAGTGCTACGTGTTCTGTCTCCATAACATAAATCCAACCTACAAACAGGATAATCTAGTCTCCAGTTGATGCCCATTTGCGTACCACATTTTTTTATTCCGACATTTACTTACGAGGGGAGTACCCGAGGTGCAACACTCCGATTTTGCCCGAATCTGTTTTGTTCGAAAGAGTTACCCCAAAAACTAAAATTAATCGAATTTTGAATAAAATTTGGGTTTTTCAGATTTAGATTCAGATTCAGAACTCAAGAAGTTCAAAGAATTTTTTGGCAACGAGTCCGGGCAAAAGATGCTGGGGCAATTTGCATGGCAACCACAGATACAAAGCACGGTGTGAATGGACAAGGCAAGAGAGATAGAATTATGGCACATCATAGACAAATAGATACACCTTGTAGAGTGTGTACCGAGTCACACACGGTTCTCAGTTGTCCTACAGTCATCGCGATGGATTTTGGGGCGAGACAAAAGACAGTCAGAAGACTTGGCCTCTGCTTTAACTGCCTAGCCTATGGACATAAGATTGAACAGTGTATGAACAAGCTGACATGCAAGATGTGCAAAACAAAGCACATCACACTCCTCCACTCAAAGCACATAGAGACCGAGCAGCCAGCTGGCGATGCAAATGCAGGTGCAGGAGCATTGGCTAGAATATTCACTCTAGTGGCAAGGGAGAGAGCGGACAAGCGGTGTTGGCTACAGCTATAGTCAAACTAAAACCATTCATATGAACAACATCATCATTCGTTCCTGGTCAGCGTGTCGACTGCAAGCTTCATCACGGATACTAGTGTCAGAAGACTTGGATTGCGTCATGTCAATTCCGCGGTTACAGTAACTGGCTTGGGTTCATCATGGATTGGGAGTACGAGAGGAAAGGTGATTGTGGAAATTCGTCCATATATCCGTACCAGAGGAGACAAAACATTCCAAGTTGATTCTTCCCTCTATAATGAGCGACTTACCTTACCTTACTTGGGTCCGACCCAGAGGAAGTCACCGAATATTAAAGTTCACCAGGCTCAGGTCAACTTAGAGATTCAGTCAGTCAACACTCATTCACTCAGTCAACTCTTCAGAGATTCTGGGAGTTGAAGTCCGTACTTGTTGGTCGCATTTGGACTAAGGAAGAGAATAAGGTGGAGAGGAATTTCGTGTCCACGGTCAACCTCTACTCAACAAAACTTTGTTCAGTTTTTCTTCCATTCAAGACAGACGCACCAAGGATTTGCGCATCTCGACATATTGCTTTGAGAAAACTGACGAGTTTCGAGAGGCGGCTGAAGGATAACCCTAAACTCAGTAAAAAAAAGTTTAAAAGTTTTTTGGGTATTATTTATTTGCCGCCCTAAGCTTTCTTTCAGACCTTCTGGTCACAGCC
>JAQGCA010004734.1:0-10002 GCA_034698945.1 Protaphorura quadriocellata
AAATGTTCATTATTCGATTTATTTTCAGGCGACCGGTTTCAAAATTTTTCATCAGGCCACTATAAATGGACGTAATCAAGTGAAAAAACCAGTTTCAATCGGTTGACATTTTTTTAAAAAAGAAAATGTTTACCTCGTAAGTGACGAATGAAACGTGTAACAAGTCTTAATCAGTTTTTTGATCAGTTTTTTAGCTATGTTACATTTTCTTGATGATGGCAATACAATTTTTGTCACTCGAATCTGTTTTTAACGCGCCGCGTTAAAAACAACGTTGCCGCAAAAGCTATCTGAATCCGACTTTAATCGCCAGAATTGTACAGGATTGTAAATGTACAAGATTACATGATCAGTGCCGTGCTTTGGCCTAAATCCAAATTGGAATTTTGAGAATGTTGTTTGAAAAACTCGTTACTTTGTGAAAAATTAATTTGTCATAGAATTTTGTCGAAATTGGTAAAATCGAAATCGGCCTGTAGTTATTAAAATCATTATCGCTTAAATGTGGTTTCTTTAGTAGTGGAATATTTATTGAGCTTCTAAATATCGCAGGCATTAATTCGACGGTTTAAGTTGTCCAAAACGACTGAATCAGACCGTGTTTCTATATACGTACTCCGACTATAACCTCTTTGCTTCATTAGAAGTTTCGTTTCCGGTGTGCACGCTTTTCTGATTGCATGTTCAAAAATAGTTTTGGTCTTCAATGGGAAAAACTGATTAATATTTGTCAGAAGTGGTCTCATCCAATCAGAAAAAGGTGAGTTAATATCCATACATATTTGACATTTATTGAACATTAGCGTTCCCAGCGCATGAGACAGTTCAATGCGATCATAGGAATCCAAGTTTCTTCATGAAATTGTTCTTTTGAGCACTTTCGGTTTTTTCAGGTTATACAAAAAATATGATCGCTTTGTGATTGTGATCAGCAATCTGGGCGTCTATACACGCGACATTTTGAACAAATGGACCATATACCCGTAAATGATCAAGTAAAGCACGACCTCTAGTCGGTTCACACACGAGTTGTTCAAAACTGTGCTAGAAAATGATACATTTGGTCTGACCACATTTCTCAATTATGGTTTACTTTCCGTACATCAGCGGGATTATTCTTATTTGGCTTATATATTCATGATAAGTAACACGAGGCGAAGAATCTTAATTGCATATGTAGTAGAATGTATTCGGTACGATCTGAAATTATAGTTGAGTAATCCGTTTGCAGTATAATTTGACATTTGATTGATTCACGAACTCATCACTCCGCCATCTCGATTTTTACTTTGTCTGTCTGACCTAAAACATTTAAACCCAGGAGTTACTGGTAGCATGTGGTTATCTGGGATCCATAATTCGACAGTGAAACAAAAGTCAATATTTTCACTCTCAATTAAATTCATTGTCATTAAAAAATGACTAGGGTTTTAAATAATCTAGCATTCAGCATTATGCCATTTAAACCACAGCGTAGTTTTATTGCGGAGATTACAGTTGTACTTGAGTTCATATTTTTAATGCTAGTCAGCCACATCTGCTGTATTCTTCCACCCCTCTGAGTGGTAACAAGTCCATCTGCAATTAGTTTGCTAATCGCTGGGGAATGTAGATACACTTTGCCTTGGTCGCAATTTCAGATACACGGGAATTATTTCTATTGATATTGGATGTGGGAGTACGGGGTTCATCTGACTCATTTGTTTCATGTAAATCAGTTTGTGTTTCAATGGTATTTGTTTCAGCTGGTATATCATTATTCATATCTGACGTAGTTAGCTTGTCTTTTCATTTTGTCACTGAAGCCAAGGAAGTTTTCCGATGATTGCTTGCACGTACTTCGTTTTCACGTTGAATTTGTTTTGGAATTAGGTGATTCGTGATATAAATGGAAAAATGCCAGACAGAATCCCACAGGATACGTTTCCCTTTGAGTGTGTTTACTTAGTCGTTGCTATTCCTTAAAAAAACTTTCGGTGGCCTTGGTTTTCCAGCTGGACCCTCTATCCGTTCAACATTAAGCGGCACCGCATTTCCTTGTGAGGAGATACTAATACTATTTATAACCGTTTCAACCAAATCAGGTCCAATTAATCGCTCGTCCACACCATGTAGTAGAACATTTTTCGCACGGGTAATTTGTTTGGTTTTTTTTTTGATAATTTCAGTTTGAATAATTTTTGTTAATTTGTAAGGAAGCACATTTTTACGATTTTTCGCCTTCTCTTCAACAACAGATATACATACAGTTAGTCTATTTTGATTCTCTTCAATTGAGCTTATTGTCTCACTTATCTCTTCTTTCCACTTCAGAATTGATTGTAAAGCCATTTCAAATTCATTGACTTTGGTAGTTAGAAGATCCATAGTGGATAGTAACTTAGATTCCAATTTGACGTGAAAACTACTGTACTGCCTTACCGGACACAACCCTCCAGTTCAGAGGACTGGACTGGACTGACAGATAATGACGTACTGTCATAATAGAAAACCTTAAGCTGTATAATTCCTTAGTCCAAATTTTGACCAAACAAATCGGTGTATTCAAATATTAATGCAAATGTGGAAGATCTGTTGAAAACAAAAAATAGTTTAGTTATAGTGGCATTATTATAAGTAGGATTGAAAGTTTCGAATAATTTTCTTGGGCACGATTTCGATGGATATTCAACAGAAATTCTAAGATTTGGATCACGACTTCTCAACCCAGTAAAAATATAATTTCTATTTGAATATTCCCGGGAATATCAGAATTTATCGGCAAGGTTTCGCGTGCTTTGCTTACAACACTAGTCGTTGCACAAATCCCGTTCCCGGGATTATGAAGTTGATCCAGTCGGAATTGGCTAGAGGAATGGACGCGACCAATACCATACCAAAGAAAATATACACGTAATGCCGAAATTGTAACGGCTAGTATAAAGTTTATCCAATCCAATTTATTATTTAATACATTTAAAATGCATAAAATACTCGATATATACATTTGGTCCATTTTTGGTTTAATGCATTTATATATACGGCTAAATTATAAAAAATATATACCCAAAGTACAGATTTTGATGTGATACAAATATTGGAACACATTTAGTTAATTTCGTGTTACTCTACTGTTTGATAATCAAAATTTTGAGTTTTAAAATGTATGTTCTGAACGAAGCATGCAAAAAGGGAGTGCGTACTAAAGCATCCGGTCTGTCGGTTCAAGAACGATGTACCATCAAAAATGTTCACGGGAGAAACGGAGCCTGACATATTATGCTAGCACAAGCAACACCTGTTACATAGAAAATTAAAGTGTTTAACTAAGTCATAAAAAATTGCTTGTGAAAATTGCAATCTTATTGATATGTTGATATGACTATTGTACGGGAAAGTACGCGCGCTTACATTTTCATCGAAAGCCACTATAGTAGGATTCAGTTACGTCTTGTCATTCAAAGTTTGTGCTTTACTGGTATGTATGCTCATTACTTCATTATTGGAATAAACAAAGAACTTGGGATGCCGCGAATACCGGTATCCGTGAGGTTTGCGGATAGCGGATATTCGTATCCACGGGCCTCGGCAATATCTGCTATCCGCGCGGATATCAAGCGGGTTACTATTGAGTGGGGTGTCTACGGAAAGCCCACGTGAAGCAGATTCATATGGCCACGTCGGATGTTAAGTTGCTTTAATACTTTTGGGTTTGTACGGAGATGGGGAAAGAAGCATGGCTCCCGACCGTCAGACAGACAGACGGACGAATGGTGGCATTTTATAAGTCCATGTAGGACTGCGTCCACAATCTAACAATACTAAATATACACACTAGAATTAACACTGGATTTACCCACACTTTATACTCATTTTTGAGCCACACTCACCTTTACCTTTTCATAGACAGCCCACTCGATATTAACTCGCGGATATCGTCGCGGATATCCGCACGGATACCTGACAAGAGTCCGCTACCCGCGCGGATGTCCGCGTTACGCGGATATTCGCGGCATCCATACAGAAAACTGAATTGAATTAAAAGCCACTTCCGAAATAATTATTATCATTCCTAAAACCTTAAGAAGTATACAAGAAAGCCGACAGCAAGGTAATGTACAATTAGTACCAACTGTATACAAATTATACATACAGCATAAAACGGTGTGGTATGCATAAATGGAAAGATAAGTATAAATGACATTAAGTGTATAAACGGTATACAAAAAATGTACTTCAGCCACCGCAGTAATACATAGGCCGTATAGAGTTTATGCGTCACAATGTTTCGAGACAGCATATACTGCAGAAGGTCGAATGTATACTCGAATATATTAAATAGTTTATACTTTTTTTTGGTATTGGGAAGTTGGAGGAGCTAAAATGAGCGGTCAAAGTACGGGCGACATTTCGATGGCCTTGTTTTCTAAACGTGAGTTTGCAAATATTCTCAAATATTGCAATACCACTTCTTCATTCCGGATTCACCATAGAAAACTATAAATAAACAATATTTCAGATGTATATTTTTAAGATATATTTTAAATTATTTTCTTTTTAATCAATATGGACAAACAAACACACATTCAAGATTAATATAAAGGTCAACTGCCGAAACACCTGAAATGTGCGACGACGACGAGTGATATATTTTTCCAGATTCCTCATCGTATCAGAATTGACAAGCAAAAAATCCAGATTATTTCTAAAAAAAAACGATTGAAATGAGTAGAATACTAAATTAAAAGATGGAAAACCTCAAAATTTTACATATATAAATGATTTTTGCCCAGGCAATAATATCAATTTAATATTACAACACGAAGTATTGATTTCTGGACAAAAATAATTTAAATATGTAAAATTATGAGGTTTTCCATCTTCTAATTTATTATTCTACTCATTTCAATCGGTTTTTAAAAAAATATTTTACAATTTTTGACCCCATGCTCAAAACTTGAGAACAAAAAGTCTTTTTCTAAAAAATTTCAATTTTTTTTTAAAATCGAGTTTTGAGAGTTGCTCGAGCTGATGACATTTTTGAGGGTTTGGGGTGAATGTTTTTCAGAAAGAAAAGTTTGGGTCAAATCGCTGACGGACAGCTTAAGTATATAGTTCCCTCGTCAGTGGAAAGGCTTTTGCAAAAATAAAGGTGGACTACTTCATGTTGTAAAATTTAGTTAATGCTATTTCATTTTTCATTGTAAAAAGCCTGTGATTTTGAATCAAAGCTGGAGTTGTATATTTGTCAGTCCACATTCACATGGGACCTCAAATTTCCTCACGTTTTAATGAGGGATTTCACCATTACTCGTATTTTCCTTCTAACTTTCCTTCTATTTTACTTTTTCCTCCGACTAAGCTGATATGTGCATGCGGATTGTGTAATTTAGGACATTTTGCTGGACACTTAACACGTGCGATGAAATTGCATTGTTAAGTTTTGAACCATTACGAAATAATTTTTACATATAATGTCGATACTGTGGACAACAATATTAGAAGTAAGTTATTTCCTGCCTTGTGAAGTTCAGAAATTATTACGTCGTGGGTATAGCTGCGTAGAAGCAAAATGGATCGCTTTTTTGTTTCGGATTTGATCGGAATTTTTGTTTGCTTGGTGCTGGGTTTCATTGGGATTATCTATTGGAATGGAAGAAAATCTAGAGGAAAAAATTATCCACCAGGTATTCCATTTGAGCAAATGAGGCAAGGATTTGTCAAGGTGATGTGCCGGGAATCCGTAGAATAAGGTGTTTAAAGTACTGTTTATTCACATTTTTATGATAGGACCATGGAGATTTCCTATCCTAGGTAATTTACCTAGTTTGATTACCAGTCCGTATAAGAAATGCGCAGCTTGGGCAAAGGTGTATGGACCAGTGTACTCCATCGATTTCGGTGTTTACCCGTACGTAAGCCGCACATGGGGATTCACTTAATTTATTCGATCTACCAATTTTGACTTCTGCGATGCCGAGAAATTCCAGTCCTATGTTAATGTTTAATCTAACAGATCTATTTGCAACGCGAGAACCTGTGCAAAAAAGCTTTGCATAGCGAAATGGTAAGTGCTGCTTGTGGTGTGTGGAGTGAGAAAGGTGGAAAGTAGGCAGTTCTAGAAAAGTTTCCCTCATTCATTTTTGTATATTTGTATACAATTTATGTACATTCTTTATTCTAATTGATGTAGAAATAAACCTTGCGCGCCACGTGCTTGCGTTGTTAAGTTGTTGAGCGGCTACCTTGGGAGCGAGCGAGCCAGGTCCGCGGGGTTGATTTGTATAATACAAACTTAGTCTCAAAACCTGGTCTGACGGCGGCAAAAAAGGGTACTAACCCGGGTTTCTACTCGGTTTTTTACGGTAAAAAAACTTACCTTTTTTCCCCCAATATCCCAAGCCGGATTTTTTAATTTTGCTAACGTCTAAAATTTGGAATTCTCCAAAAAGCTAGTGAATTTTCCAAGTCTGATAAATTTTCCAATGGTCTGGTGAATTTTCAAAAAGTCGAATGAATTCTTAGAGAACCGAGTAAATTTTCCAACAGCATGGTGAATTTTCCGAAATATCCAAAGTGTTCACGCTCAATCGAATTCAAAATTCATATGATGGAACGGACAAAATGAGCCAGTGGATGGGATTTTTTTTCCGCCGCGGCGCGACGCAATAGGTCTTTCAAATATATGTCACGGCGCGCTGACTTATTTCGTAATAATCCAAGAAATATACCGCAATGAATGTGAAAGTCTACACGGCATACACGTATTACTGCGCTGAGAGGGTGTTTGACATGCTCCCTTGTATTTAAATTGGTGAAGCCGTTCCGACTTTGAGGGTAGTAGGTGACAAAACTCGCTCACGCCATGACTGCCTGGTATTTAACGCGTCCCGGGACATACATACTTTTAATGTCTTCCCTCAAGTACCCAAAAGCTATCCCTTGCGAATCAACCTCACTCCGTAGCATGGCAGTAAGTGAGCATAGCACTGGAAGCATAGCACTCAAAGCAGTTGCAATATACACTACAGACAGAAGCAGATACAGGCGTGCATCAGCTTTATGTCCATAATTCCGCGCGCGAATAGCTCAATGGCAAGATAATTCTTGTTATTAAGGCAATGAATTCAGAGGAACCCACGTAGTGCAATATAATGTTGATTCGAATTTAAGATAGTTGTCTTATTTATATCCAAACTTTTAATCATCTGTACTGACTATAAGAATTGGTATTGTGGGTTCAACATAGACCTTCCGTTGGTTCTTGCATTTCCGCTCAAGCAAAACTTAAAATTGGTCGACGCTAAGGCAATCAGACTGTATTTGGAAATCTATTAAAATTATTGTTCATTCAAAATGGTTCCAACTTTAGAGCTGTTGTGATCAATGATGTGAAACTAATCAGAGAAGTTTTCAACGACAATGAAGTCACAGCACGTCCGGATTGGTTAATGCTCACAGCCAGAAGTGACGGTGTGTCTGAAGGTGAGCACAGGTTCAGAACTCTGAAATCAATTTTCGCTAATGTTTCATGGAATGTGGCGTTTTGTTTGTCAAAACCTGCGACCTTCGATTTCGCGCCGAGATGTGATCCGGCAAAGAATTACTATGCCTTTAAAACTCTTTCTGTCTTACGGTGCCCTGCCTGGCATGCGACCTTTAACTCTTCTAATATATTGTTGTCCTGCGGATCACAAGTTGCTCCAATAACATGATCTATCGATTGACCTAGCGGAATAATCATCCGCGATCACAATGTCAAAAACGAATGCAACTCAGGGAATGAGATAAGTCAAAGCAAGGTTCACTCAAATGAAAGGCTTCCTCCTCATACACACAGGCAATGGTTAAATAATTAAATTAAGTCTGATAATGTATTTCCTCCTCTATGTAACGTGTTATAGAATTTGTCTGGTCTGGTTCATGTTTCCATTGAACTCCCCAAATCCAATAGACTTTACGCAAGCAAACTCACATGACTTGACTAAATATTGTAATGTCAACTGAAAAGTCCAAGGCAAACTCTTAGCTCCCAGTAAAAGAGCAAATTTAAGTGTCTCATACACTGGACCTCTCAACTCCAACGTAAAACAACGCCTACGTTCCCGTTACGTCACACACGTCATCCACATGCATTCAATAACATAATATTTGTCTATACATTTTCCTTCCAATACCTCACAATTCCCTAATAGAACATTATTCCCGTCATGTCAATATTTGAAGCCAATTCGAAGATCACCTATTATGAGCAACGTTTCCTCCAATGATCCACTAAGCGGAGACCTACAACCCAGCAACATCCGATTCGTTGAAAAGAGTAGATTTTACATTCTGAGCATTAGGCCTCCTTTCTACAGACGTTCGTGACTTAATGCGCTTGACGAAAACATCAGGGAGACGTGTTCCCATCACATTTCAAGTTTGTAACATAATGCTCCTGACGTTCGTAACTGTTCTGTGACTTGAAATTCAAATATTCATTCAGTTGAACTTTTGACCTTCGACGTGCCTACAATTTCCGTGCTCTGGTGAAATTTTTTTTGCGTCTACTTTGCATGCTTATGGCAAAATATCTGATAAGGGTTTTCTACCTTGGTCTTGACCAAGCTAGACAAGTTTTGTTGAGTTACATAAAATGTAAAACTTTGTCAAATTGTGCTTATAATTCTATAAAAATTAGAACATTCACAGATTGGATTCTTCGTGCCAAGAATTTTTCACTTCACTTTAACGTCTATTATTGGGTTCCTACAGACGTCCGAAACAACAATGTTCATAAGAAAATGTTCGTAACAAAAAGTCAAGTCAAGAACACAATTTAGGTGGGAACGCCCCCAGTCGCTATGTAACGAACGTCCAAGTCTATGACTAATCGGTCATGAGGGCTCAGTCATGAACGTCAGTGCAAACCAGGCTTTACTTTTCTGCTTAGCAGAAATCCGGGAGCTACACTTGGTTAAAATTAGAAATTACAATGTTATTTTTTCACTTTTTCTGCAGACACTCAAGCTGGTTGAGGCAACAAAAAAAACAAGACTGTGTGATACATTTTGAATTGACTTTGAATGTTGTAGGGGTTTCCTTTACTCACGGGAGGAAATGGATGGAACAGCGTCGATTTATCATTCGGACTCTTCGGGACTTGGGTTTTGGAAAGAAAACAATGGAGGGCGCTATGCACGAAGAAATTACGGAACTGATTGAAGGATTCAGACAGACAGTGGGGAAACCCATATCCACTCATAATCGATTCAATGTGGCTGTCGTCAATACATTTTGGACACTTATCGCCGGGGAAAGATTTCAACATGATGATCCCGAACTGATAAAGGCAGTTCAACATTTGTCTGCGTATGTACGATCAAAACTATATCCGACTGTACTACATGAAATTAATTTTGATTTTTGTTCACCAGGAATGTCGCTACGTACAATGTTAGGGCTGCTCTTAGCAATTTTATTCCTTTCTTCGCAAGACTTATGCCCAGACTGTCCGGCTTTGAGAAATTGGTGCAGGATTTCATCCCGCTTTTGAATTTTGTAAAGAAGCCAGTTGATGCTCACAAGGCTACGTTTGTGGAAGATAAGCCGAGAGATTTTATAGACGTTTATCTTGACGAGATCAAAAGGTGTGAAGATTCCACCTCCAGTTTCTACAAGGAGCAAGGAGGTAAAAGATTAAACCATTAACCTGGTGCTGTTTATCGTTATTTGAATCGTCTACCACCCACTTCCTCTGATTTGTGACCCTCGATTTGTAAATTTTTGGCGTAACAGAAATACTCTGGCTGGGGTATTTGAAGTCAGAAAACTGGATTGGTCAAGAATCTACCTTTGGTCACAAAAACTGTCCAATCTTAAAAACCTGCGGCGCTTCGCGCCGCAGCTTAGTCCCGTTTGCGGGTTGTGAGTGATTGAGGTTTCAGGTCGAGTATGACACTGTAATGTTACAGAGATGGGACATAAAAAGTATGACACTGTAATGTTACAGAGATGGGACAAAAAGTATGACACTGTAAT
>JAQGCA010004735.1:0-10001 GCA_034698945.1 Protaphorura quadriocellata
TCATTGCTAGAAAATATCTTATTAAAAAAATACACATAATAATTGACATAGCCGCCGAGGCCGAATCAAACATCATCCTGTATTTTTGGGTTGCTTCCCATTTGGCCTAGAGACGTACAACGTAGGTACCATCTAGTAGTAGGAAAAACCAGTGGGAAAAACCTCTTTAAAGCAACCACCGGGAGTGCAAGTCCGAGGAATTGAACCCCAGCACAGCGAGACAGAATGGGG
Source organism: Protaphorura quadriocellata (assembly GCA_034698945.1). Lineage (NCBI taxonomy): Eukaryota > Metazoa > Arthropoda > Collembola > Poduromorpha > Onychiuridae > Protaphorura > Protaphorura quadriocellata. Next base: position 232 of record JAQGCA010004735.1, read on the forward strand.
CAACCCTACCATCATGCTGCAATGGACTTGTGGAAAATATCTTATTTGATTTGACCTTATCAGTGCTCTACTCAAAATTGTGCGGAATGTTCGATTAATTATAAATATGATTATATCAATCTGAAAATTTAGCTGACTGGTAAAAATTCTGTACATCTAACTGTAATCATTAGGATCAGCTCGATCGGCAAAATCTTCATCGTACAAAGGTCAAACTTGTTGTTATCATTAAAATTAATTGAGTCGTGACTCGTGACCCAACTAACAAATTGATCAGCATGAATGAATACGATTGTTTCCATCATTAACAACATTGACATTCAAATCAAATCGAGACAAAGGCCGTCACGCGTTGCGCGGTCGCGCGTCCATTGCTTCAAATAGACAAACATCTCAAGAAAAAAAATACTCAGTGAGGAATTTGCTTGATTTTTTTCAGCTCAATCAATTTTTTTTGGTTCGAAAGAACTACAAAGTTGGTTTGAAGACAAAGATGTTTAAACTTTCTCTTTCCGCACGAAGTGCGTTTAGATTTCAGAGGAAGCTCCCTGTAGTGCGTGCGGACCAGTCATTTAGTCAATGAGCCTTGCACTCTTAACAGGGTCCCGCAAACCCGCTGAACCTCAGAAGTGTTCTACAAAATGTGAGATATAAGTTTTGTTCACAATATTATGTGGACTTCAAAAAAGATATTGATTGGATACGACTTTCAATATATCGATGAACTAACATCTTTAGTTCCAGTCCCCTCTATACAGCTGAGCCAGTGGAGTCGGAGAAAACTTGAGGTGTGTATTTTGTGGAGAATTTTATGAAGCATTCAACGAGCTGTACCGTTTCAAAATCCGATGCATTTAGCACTGATAACAGGAGATTTAGTGAAGATTTTTATGAAAAATATAGATTTTCGAACGGTTATTTAATAAAAATGACACAAAAAGTTTTCTTCAAAAAATCCGTCGATGCCAACTTTTCTGCTGTTTTTTTATGCAATTCTGGCGATTACGGGTTCGACTAATCGGAATAATATTTCAGGTATTCACTCGTCTGCCTCACTACGCACGAATTATTTCACGCAATCGGTTGTCGAATCCTACATGAAATAAACCTTGCTCTCTCAAACTAACCAAATGTCTTGCTACAACGTGACCATTTCTTTGACCCCGTTCATTTTAGCCTTCTGGTGATGAGGTTAAAGGTTGCGTGCGAGCCACCCTGAGTACGCACTAGTGCAGAAATGATGTCTAACAAAATAAAAACTTTTTTGGAAGAATATTAGGGGAAGTCAGAATGGGACTTACATTTCTCACAGCATCTTGATCGAATGGGTTCCATGGCACGTTCTCAGGGTAGTGAGCCAAAATCTTTGGTTTGTAAGATCTTTCCAGTGGAGTACAACTCGTAAGCTCATCTGAAAACCAAGTCAAGCGTCAAATTACTACACACTCCATTCCAAGACTCCACCAAATACATCATTCCCTCGTATATATTTTTTTACTTCTTTAGTTAGTTTTGTTCGACTAGCTTAGCTTAGTCTAGCGCGGTGCGGCAGAACAAAAGTATTTCCATCATCCTGTCAACTAAATAAGACGCATGGAAAAATAAACGAGGCTTAACCAGATTCGCTCATAATTAGAATTCAATGAACCATTTCACTACTACACCACTACACTCCTTTGTCGACTTTATTTTATGTGTTTTATTTCTAGAGTAAAAAATAAATATCGGCATGATACAAAAAAAAACATTTTTTAGATGGTAAAACTATTAAAAACTATGCCACAGGTATTACAGTATGATGTTAATAAAAAAAAATACAACGAAACCTATACAACCGAATATCAGATTTCGTATTTCCTCTATCGCATGTCCAAAACTGAGTATTAATAGAAAAGTCAGTCCACAATCACATATGGACATGAATGTTGGTTGAAAATGAAAACGATCAACAATTAGTCAATAATGTCAGATTTTAATAAAGTAAACAGTTTGGGATATAAAAAGACGTATACCTTTAAGTATAATATTTATCGTACTGCTGTGTTTTTCACTGACAACAACCCCTTCTAATTTTACAATAGATTGCGATTGGTGTCCACTTCAACCCTTACAATAACCCAGCATGACTCATAAAACAATCTATCTCGTGGGCTTTGGTTTTGACAAAGAGCTCATAAACTTTTATCACTTATGAAGTGTGTGTAAGGATTAATTTTAAAAAACTAGAGTCGAGTGTTATGACGGATTTAGAAAATCGTGATTTAGTGAAACAGGGGGTTTCCCCATAAATCAATCATTTCGGTAGAAATTGCTCAAGTCGTCCAAAATAAATGGGACTTTTCAACTCTCGTGTACGATTCGTAATGTCTTCTATGTAATGTACTTTGTTAATATTGGCAAATTGCCAGTTAGAACTGACCAAGAACACCTTAGTATTATCCCCGGTGGAGCAATTCGAGTTGTTACGAAATTTATTGACAACCGCTTGTCCGTTCACAGTGCCATCAAATTTCGGAGTGGAACATTTTTTATCGTACGAACACGTGTTCGAAATGAAAATTTTTCTATCATCGCTGATAAAAGTTCAGCTCTCTTCAGACATCCGATTATTTTTGTCTAGACCTAATTAGATATCCGAACCGCATTATATGGACTGAATCATTGAAAAATCTAAATTAAAGAGTACAGTCTCAAACTAAGTAATTTTCGAACCCGACAACAGAGGAAAATCTCCACCTAGACTAATAGAACGTTAAAATAAATAAACTGAAGATGTAGAATGACTGACTAATGATTAAAATAACAGAGTGACTCTGTGAGAAGAAAAACAAACTTTTCCTTAGACTAAACAAACGTTTCAAATAAACATGGATATCTCGAAGGTAAAATGTCAAAGGTTCCTTTGGGAGACGGATAGGGTAGGTAGAAAATTGTTCTGAATAAATATATGTTGGTACAGATTTCAGTGGCACGTGCTGACGCTGAATAATGCAATCAAGAGTTCTATTTTAATAATATTATTTCAATGAAAGAAAACCACAGACCACACGGGAGCGTACTTGCTTACAAGAAATAGATGCCGCGTCCGTGGTGGTCTACATTGCTAAACGTTACATTTTTTTTTTCCTTACTTTCAAATTACTCTTTTCTTTGTAAAAGAATAAAACTAAAACTCTTGAAATGAAATATGTATGGATTCATGGAAAAGTTTTTCTTTTGTTCCAATGATTTTTCTTTGTCACAAAAAAGACTTTGTGTTGAACTCAAAAGAAAAGAAAAACAGAAAGAGTACCGCTGCTGATGATGATTTATTTGAAAATTTGTTGCAGTTTAGAAAGACAAATAAGAATACACACAATACAACAAAAATATATGAAACCCAAGAGTGAACCACACCCCATTGTTTAGGAACCCAAAATTTCACGCGTCTTACTTTTTTAATAAATATCAAACGCGACCGCAATTATTTTGAAATTATGTAGAATTGTGTCCCTATTCTACATAAGGTCACAAATTGCACTTTGTATTTTCAATTTGACGGCCTAAATTATGGCCAGCTATCTGCAAAAATGAATAAAATATTCAGCCAAATATAATATAATATAATATAATATGCTGGACTTTCTTCATATGCACCTAAACAAAAAGGAGAGCAGAGAGAATTGAACCCGTGTCCCAGCCATAAAGAATTATCTGAGGAATTGAACCGAGTGCGCGGTTCGGCGGTTACTTTGAAAAATTTGTCTCAATCCGAGATTTTCGATCGGAAGGAAGACAATTTTTTGTCATTCATCAAATATTGAAGGATTTTGACGTAAAATAGTAAATTCGGTGCCATACATTCTTGGGCAAAAGCTGAGCGACACTGCAAGGTAAGCACAGTAACTGATAACTGCTAAATCGACTTAAAGGCAATACCACATTTTTAACCTTAGCTGAGGTCACCGGACCGGTGACCCTGACCCTGACTTCGCGTCCAAAAACTATTTTCTTTCAGTGAATTTATATATGATCCTAGGTCATGGATTATAACTCCGAGGTCACGGTCACCAGAGAGCAGGCCATCCAAGCGATCGTAAAAGAACAAGAGGATAGTGGTGATGAGTTGGACCGAAATTATCATCAACTCGACGACTACTCGAGTTCTAGCGAGTTGATGGAAGACAGTAGCTGGATTGAAACTGAGGACAGTTCGGATCCCGAGGAGGTAACCGAACCAAAGGTCAAGATGGTGGTAATCGAGGAGACTTTCGGAATCCAGGGATTGTCCTCGGCCGACACTGACGAAGAACACACCGCGATACCGGATGATATTGAAGAAGACAGAGAAAACACAATTCTATGTGGTGTGAAGAAAATCCAGGATGCTTTGAAAAATGACAAAGGTTGTCGTAAACTTTTCAACATGACACGACGTGAGGCAAGACATTTGACTGAGAACGGATTAAAACGTAAACTGTGAGTTCTAACGTTTTGTTTTTGCTATTCATTTTAAATCAGGTTTTAAATTTACTACATGAAAGTACATTTTAACATTCTATTCATTATTATTATAATTATTATTATAATTATTATTTTATTTTTATAGAAAATGTTTTCCGAAAAGTCCCCTACCTAAAATTCTAGGGAATTACAAAGAAATCGGATCACCAATAATTTAGAAATCTAGAAGATCGTTCCTTGCATACTCCGTTGATTTATTAGTAAAATTGAGCATCTATTTTTATTTCCAGTTCCAAAATGTCTGCGAAGGAGCTGAAGGAAGTGACAGAGACTTTGGAGAAAACCGATTCAAGGGCGAAATTCCAACGGGATTTGGATGAAGTAGAACGGCTGGGAATGCCTGAAAAGGGCGAATATATCATGTCTGCAAGCGTGGCTATCCTAGCATTCGTGACATATGCAATCATGGCTTGTTTCTTCTTTCAACAAATGTACGAAAAACCAGAGACAATAGATGTTAGTACGTTAAACTCCGCTGAGTGAAGATATGAACTTATGATGTAAATAATCCACGCAGTTTCTCAATAATTATGCTTAACAAAATACTTGTGAATATCTTGAGCAAAAAAAATACAAATAAAGTTAATGGATGGTTAGTCATATTTCGTATCATTTCGTCCAAATTATATTAAAATATTTTATCAATTTAGAATTTACACACTCTAGTCTGAAACTTATCCTCCTAAAATTTTATCGAATGTGCGTGGCGTGATTTTGGATTTTAAACAGTGCCCATTTTTCGAGCTAACTCTCTTTCAATAAAGAAAGTATAATAATAATCTGAAAACATTTTCAATTCACTCATGAGTTCCCGAACATACAAATGAGACAGGTTGAGGTTAAAGGGTGACTGAACTTATCTTTGAAGTTTAACAAATTAATGTGCTGTCAGATCTCATCTCAACTCTCTAGTGGACCATAAAGACAGAATACGATTGAAATGGCAAGTGAGTGAGTGACTTATTTTGGATCAGTTTAGTGCTTTTGAAAGAGAAATAATCGTTCGTGCAAACAAAACGCTTTACCACAGTAGCGCAAAAACAGAATGGAGGAGATCAAAAGATATTGAAATCGAGTTGACTTTGCTTGAAGACCACAAACTGCGAACTGCAGGGTGGCTCATAGCCTTACTGCCTCCCAAAAACCGAACCTAGATTTTATAGGAAATAGTGATATATACATTTTGTAGATAATTTTATCCAGGATCTAGTCAGCCATTTGTATTGTCAATCCGACAAGCGGTACCGTTTGCATTAAACTCTACGGCATGTGTATGTACCATATTTACCTACTTACAAGGACAGTCATGTTTTGAGAGTGTCGGGTAATTACCCAAAATATGATCGGTGCCTTTCTCTTGGGGGCTTTATAAGTCCGGAAATATGCTACTTATTCTCACGGATTTTTTCAAGTGTGCTACACAAACTCAATGGCTTCGATTACGACGCCACGCTAAGGTAGAATGTAATATGGCTTAATACCATAGCACTCTGGAAATAATTGACATTTTCTGAAAACTTCCAACTAACTAGGACTGGAAGCGGCTCAATAGTTATGAACCGCCCTACGTGAAATCAGAATTTGACACACGCCCTTACACACTAACGGTGGTTGTGCTACACATCCTACCTCCCTTCAATTATGCATCATAAAAACAAAACATACAGTGACAGAATGAACCCTCCTCTTAAGTCTTAAAAACAATAACAACTTGTAATTTCGTTGTAAAACTTAAAGGGAGTTGTAAACTTTTCGGTTTTACTCCATTTCACATGGAGGACAAGAGGGGCAGAGGAATTTTATTATGACTAACTGCTACTCTTTCTACAGTAATTTCCTTCTCATGCGTGCATGTTATGTGCATGTGTGTTCAAAATAAATTTCAAGTTAAACGCACAAATAATCTTCTCAACGTAAACACGGACGTTGAGTACTAAATGATGGACAGAACAGAAACAAAAGAAAGTCAAGGAAATACAAGATATCTAACGTTTCAATGTAATCATTCAACATCAACATAACCTTACTCAGATGTGAAAAACAAAACTAATGTTAATCTTAGGAATACTGGATGTAAACTTCATGTTATTCAAGAATTTATCACTTCTGATCACGAAAATTAGTAAGCGAAAAAACATTCTCAAAAATTCTATTTTTTTAAATTTTAATATTTTTGTGGAAAATTTTGAGGGCTCCTTTTCAAAAAAAAATTATGTTCGTTTCGAAGTGAGTAACATAAAACCGAAAACAGACAATTTGGACTCATTCGGGGCTAGATGTGAACTCGTTTTCAATGTTCTCTTATTTGCAAAACACAAAATATAAAATTAATTGGATGCAAAATCCAGGGCTGCTGATCACAGACGAGAACGTTTAGATTTTCACATAAAATATTTGAAATGAAAAAAATATGATTTTAAGCTGTATGCATAACTCAATTGATTTATTTGCAAGTGGTCGCCGGGGAAAAAAAGTTTGCAGATTATAAACAATCCGCGAATCGTTGACCTGGGAAGAGACCTGAACAAACTTTTGACAGTGACTTCGTGTGTGGGTGAGCTAATTGTCACTCGTACTTCATTTGGCTAATTAAATATGGCATCATCTGACCAATTGCCAAAACATGGCGGAGGTGGAGCAGGTCGGCCAACAGAGAAGCCATGTCATTACAAATACCTGAAGGAGTTCCGAGTTGAGCCATGTTCTCTCTTTCCGGCGCACAAATGCAAAAACCATCGGCCATTTAATTGTTTTAATTGGCACTTCCCAAATCAACGACGTCGGAGGTCAGTTCGAGCAAAAGATGGAACTTTCAACTATTCACCAGACATATACTGTGAAAACTACGATGAAAAGATAGGGACTTGCCCCGTGGGGGATGAGTGCCCCCACTTGCATCACACATCAGGGGATTCCGAACGACGTTACCACCTTCGATATTACAAAACGTCTATGTGTCTGCATGGAACTGACGCTCGTGGAAGTTGCACAGAAAATGGTCCCCACTGCACTTTCGCACATGGAGAGGATGATAAAAGAATGCCAGTGATGGATGCCACCGAAGAACAACAGGCGATGGCCCTAGATCCTGATACGGGTAAAGAACATATTATTGTTGATGATCCAAAATGGAAGGATAGCAACTATGTGTTGCTAAAATACAAGACGGATCCGTGTAAAATGGGACCACGGTTGTGCCGACAAGGATACGCCTGTCCCCAATATCATAATCTGCGAGATCGACGAAGGGCTCCGAATTTATTTAAGTACCGATCCACTGCTTGCCCAAATGTCAAACTCGGAGATGAATGGGGGGAACCTACATTATGTGAGGATCAGGATGAGTGTCATTATTGCCATACCAGAACTGAGCAACAGTTCCATCTCAAGGTTTACAAATCTAGCAAATGCAACGATATGGCAAAGAAAAGTCATTGTCCACGCGGCCAATTCTGTGCCTTTGCTCACGCCGACATCGAAATGTCCATGAACCGTTCAAGAGTTAATCCGAAAGTTCTTGATACTACCGAAAAATCGCCCGGTCCCCGGAAGGAAGAGTCAACTCCATCGGTATCTATTCAGAAATCAAGCAATTCATGTAACCCAAGTACAGAGTCATCCGTCGAGTCCGTCATCGCCACTTCAAGCACAAAGATGAATGTAATGGGGCCCAGTTTGATGGACAATCACGTGGTTCACAGTTTGATTCCAGTTCGGGAAGTGGAGTTACCACAAGGTATTTTTTTTGCATTTACGCTGTTCCTCAGACCGTGGTTAACAATTTCTTTGTAATATTTTAGCTCCGACTCCGACTCCGACACTTACAAATACCACTACTGCTAAGGAGGATTATGAGCCTCGACCACAGCCCCCTAACTTGGAGAAAGGCAGCATGATGGGCGGAGGGATTCCCGTTTCCCCAGATCGACAAAATTTATCCAACAATATGAACGGAGCGAAGGCTAGCTCTTGGACACCTCCCGTCATGACACCCGCCGACCCACAAAAGTCCAGCCAAAGTGGATCTAGCACGAAAATTGTTGTTCCATGGGAAGATTTGGCATACTATAGCCTGAATCTCTTGGATCAGTGTAAACAAGGGTTGGAATTGCAGTTGGCCTTAGTGAAAAAGGCCATATCCGGACATCAGATTGATAGTCCAAACTACTCATGCCTTTATTGCAGACAAAAATGTGAGATTTTTCAGTCACTCCACGGTTTGATTTGTATTCCAATGAACTGAATTTAATTTTTGTCTTTAGATGTGTACAGATCAGTAACATTCCCATGTCAGCATCAAGTCCTTTGCATTCGTTGTGCGGAAATGTTTACACATTGCCCATTGTGCGGCACCAAGACTTCGAATCCGAAGAATTGAGGAAACTAGAGTAATTTGAAAATAAGAAATACCTGAGATCTTCTGATTATCAATAGAGGATTAAAGATTTTCTCCTGTGTAATGAATATGAATTGAAAAAATTGTGCACTAACGGTTTCGAAAATAATAAATTTGGGTTTCGATTGAAATTGCTTGTTTCATAATATAATTTATATTTTTAGTCGGACAATGTGTTCGGGCCAATGACACAAAAAACCCGCAATATTATGACAATTTCAGTGTTGGTTATTACTATTTTGAATAGTTTTTATGTATTCTAGATTAGAATAAGGGACAAGTTGCGAGAGAGGGAAAATTGGGAGGAATCTTTGCCATGCTTTCCCGTTTAGAAAAAGCTTAAAATTAATTTATATCCAGGATAGATTAAATATTAATCCACCCTAAACTGTTTCTAGCAGAGTGAGTGAACTGTGGAAGTGAAGGATTTCAACAGCAATATTGAGAAAATACCACAAAACAAACGAAAACAGATGAATTGAATCAAAAACCTTTTTGTATAAGAAATTCTGACTTACTTGTCCCATCTACTTCATATGACTGCAAGACCTCCAACCCAGAATTGTGGTCCAAACCACAAATAACAAAGTAATCACAAAATCGTGACGCGGGACCGCTCAGTTTTTGTGAACCAGTTGAGGACGTCATATTTATTATTTACTCCTTGGAGTTTATTTTATACAGGTGGTGATGAAAATTCATCAATTATTCCTTTTTCTCCTTTCCCTTTCATCTCCATGTTACCTGGGAATAAAAATAAATTTACGATTAAGTAGAGTAAAGTACGATCAACCTGTCAAACATCATCGAGTATTTCGTAGAGAATTGGTTAGCCGCTATTTGACTTATAAGGGATAGGCTGATAGGCATG
>JAQGCA010004736.1:0-10000 GCA_034698945.1 Protaphorura quadriocellata
TGTCCAAAAATACTTCACTCAGAGACCCAGTTAATATTGATTCACCGATTGTGTCGTATGAATCCGTTGATGAAGAGTTAAAGGAATATGCCCCAACCTTCAAAGCCATATTGGAAGGAGCTTGTCCGACAGCAACTAGATTTAGAACTGTGACAAAAAGATTTAAAAGATGCATCCGTAATAAGTCCGTCCAACTCAGTTTGATAGCGATTGCAATGCAGGCTAGAAATCAACAGTGTAATCGCCTTCAAAAATTTATCGGATTAAATTTATGGAAGACTGAGTCCAGTTGTGGGGTAGGTGTTAATTGTATTTCATTTCTGGGTTGACATTTATCCAATTTTCTTTGATTTTGCCATTTCGGGCGTTTAAGTACATTGAATGTGACCAGATCCTAAAACTGAAAATAATGGATGTACATAATAAATTGCATTCCGGATGTGGCAGTTCTGGTGGCCGAAAAGTACTATTCAACGCCTCCAAAGTTTCAAATATTCCACAAAAATACCGAATATTCGAACAGCACGGCTTGTAATAATGAACAATTATTCAATGACAATTTTATTTCCTTGCAGAATTTCGAGATGCTTCAAAAGCTTGGAATGTGCTGCAGTCTGCGTACGATCGAACTATTACTAGACCAGAACCAGGATTACCCACCCGAGAAGCGACAAAAAGTTAGTTGGAGAGAGCAAACTTGATTGATTTTTTAGTCGCAAATTACAAATTTAACAGAGTTTTAAGTCAATTCTGCTTTAGATTCAAGCAACGCCAAGAAAAAAGAAAGTCGCTATATCGACCAAGACTAGGAAAAAGGATGATAATTTGGAATCAGAAAATGATGAGTCGACTGAATCGGAATTCGAGTCCGGCGACAGCGAAGAAGACTCAGTTCCTTTGAATGATAATAATAATATCACCAAGAAAGATAGTCAGATGAACAATAATGCCCGATCAATGGAAGAAAATAATAGCACAGTATACCTGACAGACGCGATTAAAATTGAGTCAGCATTCGAACCCGAAGACATCGAATGCATCGATTTATCTCCGCATGTTAATTTGGAAGGCGATACAGTTTATGTGAATGATAGCTTTACTGGCACGGACGAAATACACAACACTGTGTACAGTAAAGTTCGTCTTCTAAATTCGGCATCAAATTCGAGTGAAAATCTCAATAATAGGTCGCATTATCTGTTAAACTCACAACCAAATTCCAGTGGAAATGCGGAAAGAACAGTCGATTCATTAAATTCGGTATCCAAGACAAGTGGAAAACCATACCTCAAAACCTACCGTGGAAAACGGAAAGCTGTTATCTTAATTACCGAAAAAAATCTGTAAGGATTGAATATGTTTCGTTAATATTGATGTTTACATTTTTATTTTCGCTGACTGAGTTCACCTAACTTTAAAATATTTGTCACACGTGATTTCACCAAGCGGGCGATTATCACTCCAATTTTACAAACTACATTGCTTTGTACGATTTTTTAATTTGATAATTGAATTAAAATAATGGACGTTTCATAGGATATAAGAAATATTTCTTGATGTTAGTCTTTCAGAAGAGATTTCGTATTATATCAATGAATTCCTGCAACGAATTAAAAAAGTAATAGATAAATTGAAATAATATTTCCTTCCGAATTGAAACATTTTATTTTACAAGTATGGCATCTCATTTGCTAGATTTTATTCTGAAACGGAATCAGCAGTTCGAAGTTGTCTGTAAATCTAAATCATTATGTATAAGAATAATACTTAGAACTCGGACGATCGTTTTATCATTACCAGGAAGCAGCTTTCAATTCCGCCACACGTTTAATGAAATGTGCATGACTCGCATACAAAGCTGTCGTGGAAGAAATGTCAATCCAAGCCGCGTTCTTCGCGTCACTTCCAGCCTTTAATGGGAATTTGGAAAGAATTTTTTCAGTTTCTTCATCAGCGTGAAAATTTACGGCAATTGTCTCCATCCAAGCATTATCAGTGTTTCTGGGGTCATCCACATAGCCCTTATAAATCTCTTCCCCATTTTGGAATAAATGTCCCAAACTTGACTCAAGTATCACAGAATCATCTTTCGTGGAATCTTCAATGCTGAACACTTCTTCAAAGAATTCTCTTTTTAAGGTTGAACTCGTGTCTTCTCCAGCATCGACCATTCCTACAAAATCAAACCAATTTGAATTTTAGATCGTATTTGCTCAGTAGATCTCAATTATGTAGAATTCCGTTTAATTTCTAAAAATATTATTAGTCAACAAAGAGAAACATTCGACGTTCCCTCAGTTTATCGATTACTAACCAACCAGTAGGAGACTAGGAGATACACTACGGGCATTTGACGATGGTAAAAACCTATTTACCACCGAATCATAATTTTTCGTAATTACGTATTTCCAACAAATCAAAAAATTTCAAAAATACAATACCTAATTGTAATAATTAAATTACCGACGGGGCAAAACTTAGTTCATTTGAGGTTCAAAAACTTATCCAGTGACATCAATGCCAACTAAATCACAATCGCATTATTTCTAAGAAATTATTACCTCCTGGAATGGCCCATTCTCCAGTATCTCTTCTCTGTATCCCAATGAACTGAAGAATCTTCGGTTTCGGTGTTACTAATCCAACCAACCCAGGTGAATCCATGGAATCACATGCTTGCTTCCATCTGCAATAATTTTATATCATAATTACCCTTCAAAATCTGATAATTTTTTTTAGAACAAATTAAACCGTCTAATATAAAATAAGATATACCTTGTGACAATTGGATCAGCCGCATGATTCGGTCCCCATTTCCCCAGATTCCCACGACCACGAATTCCAGTCCTTCCAGCTGGATTTAATGGAAATCCTTTTTCATCCAATTTGTAAATCCCCGTGTAGCTTTTCCGATTAGTTTGTCCATCCAAAAAGTTCCAATTTGGTGGATTTTCTAACAATTGCCCCTCTGGATCAGCCCATTCCTTATTTTCTAAGACTTTCTTGGAAGTAAAATAAGGGGGATCGTAGGCCGGCCACGGGTCAACCCAACTGACTTTATTGTCTGGGACAGGAAATCGTTTCGGTCCACCGAATGGATAAATTTCTGTCAATTTCGCTCGGAGTTGACTCAATCGAGGGGCTGTCATTCTACTGACCTTCACGTGTCCAGAAATTAAGGTCACAGTCACTAAAAATAAGCAAACAATTACAATTAATTTAATTGGAAATCCAAATGTCATTATTTGTTGGAATTTATAAAATTTTGACTTTTACCTTAGAATCTCAGCTGCACATGTAATTTATTAAAATTTGAATTTCACACATGAAAATTCGTCGAACCAAGTCATTACAAGGGGCTGATTGAGATGCCCTGTTGTTCAAGCAAAATTCAGATCTCAACCGTATGATCCCAATTTATGGTAATTTACGGTTTCAAGGACTCTAACCTGGAACCTGTCCCAGGCGACCGGGTTCAACCTACAAAAAGTCTTGTACGACAGGTTTGATGTTGAGAATCAACGCACAATGTTTCAAGGAGTTTAACATTGTCTAAAATGGGGCAACCGAAGACCCGGTCGTCGCTATGATGTGGTCCGTTAGATCAGGTGGTCGCTGAGACAGGTTTGACTGTACCAGTCCTTACAATTGCGTACGTTTTTTTAATTACACAATAATTGCTCTTCGGAGAGAATTGTATTTCATTTGTGCTCGAAGCCGAAGGATGCTGGTATTTGCAAATTCTGTTTCGTTGACCGAATAAAAATCTGTATGCAGATTATGATGTTTGAAACTTGCCAGCATAATGGGAGAATTAAGATTAGAAATTCGACAAATGGACTATATCGAAAGCTTGACTTCAAATTGAAGGGTGTTTTATTTAGAGAGATCCGATATTAGAGTTTTGTGACAGTTTGTGTGTAATTTTCCCGTGCCTTTGACAATTTAAAGGAGAAGTGTAAAATTACTAGTTAGTACCCTTAGTTCGTAAAGCGAATTTTTCCTATACATATTCAATCACGTTCTTTTTAAAATCATTCATTAACAATAATCTGTGTAATCCACTCGTGGTAAAACGTCCAATGTCTGTTAAAATTGAAATTCATGTCTCCAAGATCACCACACAACATTTCAACTAATCAAAATGCTTATGAACAAATTCTAAACTAAAATAACTTCCAACGGCGATTTATTTACACCTTCTGTATTTTTAATGTAAATTGGAAACCAAACGCTCCAACAGTTTTTATATTTAGAAAGTTAAGATGTCACCGACCCAATGAAATGTAAGAATGCTACGTTACCTAGTAAATGAAGAACAGTAACAGTACCCAGTCGAAAATTGGTGTTACTTCATTACTTCATGATAACTTCCTACAAAAAACTGGATCCTCATTTTCGGCAATGGTGGGGTAATTGCTACTGGGATCCTGGACATTTCCTTAACTCTCCAGAATATGCAAACTTGTTCACGAGTACAGATGACATAAATAAATGCCACAAATTAGGGATTGTAGACCTATATACTGGGATATGCCATTAGAAAAAACAGACACGGGCCATTGAGTAACGCCATCGATTTAGTGACGTAACGGCATCACACACAGTACATATTACGCATGCAACGTCCATTGATTCTGTGCTTAAACAGTCAAGAACGCTCAAAAGTGATTTAACATCGAACATTAGGATAAAATAGTTCTATATTTATTGCCAAAAGTTTAAATCACTTTTGAGCGTTCTTGACTGTTTAAGCACAGAATTGATGGACATTGCATGCGTAGTATGTACTGTTTGTGATGCCGTTACGTCACTAAATCGATGGCGTTACTCAGTGGTCCGTGTCCTTTTTTTCTAATGGCATATCCCAGTATATAGGTCTACAATCCCTACCACAAATGGACATTTTGATGTCCAACTATGTTCTTACTTATTTCAGTCACGATAAATTGTACAAATGACTAAAACTACCAGTGAACGAGTGACTAAAATGACCAGTCCATTATACGAAATGACTACAATACATGTACCCAAGTATGGATAATTGCTGGGTTGATTTTGGAGTTTGTAGACTAATCCTGTAAAGTTATATCGTACATTGTGATATTGTGAACTTTGATCAGAATCCATTCAAACTGGAACACACATGTTTGAATTCTTTCATTTAGCGTGGACAAATACTCGAAATTGTTTGTCATGTGGGCTGGCAGGATCTGAGTATTTGTGATAGATTAGTCGAATTAACATTTGATATTCAATGCAGATTATAAATTTATATAGGATTAGTCCGACGAATGCGCTAAAATTATCATGTCCTTTGTCATATAAAGTATAATGTAGCAAACTTATAGACCCCCATGCACTGACTGGCACATACTTCAAACTTTTTTGCAATTATTTCTCCATGGGAGTAGGTTTGCGAGGACATTTTTCTTTAAATTTCTTCTCCGGGTTTAGAAAATGTAAAATGTTGTCCAGGTGAACAATCCTCTGCTAATTCACTTGCAGCACCTCCCCTTAAGGCAATAAGTAATGACGGCCCCTAAGATTTTAATAACTAAATGATAATTTCAAAATCTTGCAGAATCTTGAATTTTGGAAACAGCATTAGCAAGATTCGGAAGTTGAATATTCAAGAAGTAGCCCAATCTCACACTCGAAGCTGTATCACTATATTAATCTAGTTCGACCAAAGTACGACGACCGTGTTGAGAGATGTGTAGTACAATTAGGCCGAACATTTACCTCGCAATTTCGAGTCAAAATACTAATTTGGAATAAACAAGTGTTGTAAAAATGTCTCAATCCTACCCACTACTGGGCTGACATAATGTGTTACCTTTGGTCACATTATTTTCACAATACTTTTGGCAACCAATTATTATTAATTTATATCCCCGTCGCAGTGCGTATTACCTACGTGCCATTATTATTATTATTAAGTGTGAATAATGTGGTTGAAAGTACCCGATTTACTATTTCCAATTTCACGTGCCAACTCCACGCCTCTATTAAAAAGAACGAAAGAAGTCGTATCTTTCATCTTTCACACGGTGAAAGTTAGGAAGAAACTCATTCTATTTTCACTTGTAGCGCCTCATGACGAATGACTTGTATTTCTAGTCTCTGAACTTCTTTTTGTAAACAAAAGAGTCTTTCTACCTAAGAGGTGGGATTTAAATTTATTTTGATATTAAGGTTTAAGATTTTATTTCGATTACTGAAAACTCTTTCGAAACTACATCCCGGAAACTAGACACGTTTTAGAAATGGTAGAGTTTATGCTTCGGTCTCGTTCAAGCCTCATACACAATTTAGTTTTCAAACCCAAATCTTAATACGCTACAAAAAGACCATATTGTAAAGGTTTATAGCCAAAACACAGTTATAAGTTGTAAGAGAGGAGTAAAGTAGTAGTAGTAAGATTGTAATAGATCCTTGGAACTATGTATTTCGACGAAACAAGTCCACATTGTCTGACGATTTAGTGTTGAGAGACCCTTCGACAAAGAACAATACTCGAGTGTGTAGTTTTTGTTGGAATTTTGAATAATGTCGAAAGTTTGGTAAAAACTAAACAGATTTTGTAGGCTCATGAAGAAATAACTTCGGATTTTTAAAATCGGCTCAGCTCAGACCAACTAGAGTGGTTACACTGTATTTATGTTCCTTACATTGGACTTTAGGCATGCTATTGACTTTTTGGTAGACAAAATAAAGTTTCGCAACTCGAGTAATATTTTAATCATAATAAACTTCCAAATAAAGTGTTCCTGGTAAGGACTGGTAAGAACCACATTCAAATTTTACACATGATGTCTCATGCGAAATTCAAGTTAGTTCAACTTCCTACGACAGTGTAAGTCTGTGTGCTTCGATTCGGTCCGGTTTATTCGGCTATGTAACCGTTAAGTTAGATAAGTGGATTAAAAGTTCTGTTTGTATCTACCACTTTCATTTTTTAAGTCCAATCGCCGATGTTCGAATAAACTCGTGGGAAGGAATGTATTTTTAAGCGTGATCATGATCATAACCCACCACAGGCAACCCGACTGCAAATGCTTTCGTCTTCTCGGTTAATCGAATTTTTATAGGTCATCATTATTTATCAGATATACTTGAAACTTTCACTGTTTCGAAGAATAGTAAAAACTCTACTACTGAATTTGCATTTGCATTGACTAATTTGATAACTATACGATGTTCCCTATTATAATAATTGGACCTAATTATTTACCGCTTATTAATTTGCATTGTATATTTTTTTGTATCACTCGTCCAATTCATCCAGACAAATAAGGTAAATCATATGTCCACCATGTTGCGCAACTATTAGGAAAGTCAACGTCTAGACAAATACGGTAAATGAAACGAACATTTGTTTACCAGATAGAATAAATTGATGTTTTTGAAAAACCGACTTAAATACGAAACAATAAAATTTCAAAGAAACAAATTTTCATATCCGGTTCCCATAATATTTACTAAGTTTTTGAGATATTGTTTTATCCGAAGCGAACTATTTTGCTTCAAAATCAGATTAATGAAAGACGGGAGTTTATCCCATGTCAAACTTTGTATGGGAACGATACACGGTACTCGACGTTCAACAGTCAAGCCAATACAAGATTTGACACCAAAATGTGCTCTAAAATTCAACAAAATCTGCAGAGCACTTCCAGGGCACGTTATCGATTCACATTACCATTTAGAATAAAGAAAACATTAAAAATCAAACGCGATAAGATAAATCTTGTCTTGTGCGGCAGTTTTATGCAGTTGCTGAGTTACAAACAAAGGATTCCAACATCCATAATGAATACCACGATTAAAATTGGCATGAAATTCGAGGCAAAACCCAAACGTTATCACCGAAAAGCAAACTGCTTGTTATTTTCTTTCAATCTCTAATATCACTGAAACATTAAACCAGTGTTTTCTCTTTTCTTTCATTTTTCCTGAATTTTTTAGAGAACCGGAAAGGAACACCCAGAGCCGAATTATTTTGTGAACGTAGCTTCCTAATTTTATTTTTATTATTTGGACTCTGAACGTAGAACGTGTGCTGTCAATCGTATGCTCTACTTATTCAAAAAAGATGGCAATATTATTAACAACGAGTAATAATATTATTTGGAAGTCACAGACGAATTCCGGATCTGATTTCACAGAAATGAGCAAAATATTGATACCTTTCCTGTGTACATTACATTATTTAGATTCTCCCTCGCCATTGCACTTGTACGAAAGAAAACAAATATTCTTTGCTACAAATATTTCCGAATTATTAACAAGTCAGAGCTTGTGATGTTGCGACTTGCAATGTCCATCCAATTATTTTTTTTGCCATGACTTGGAAATATTTTCATGTCATATTTTCTTACTATTCTTAGTCAATCCAATGAATTTGTAGATCAAATATCTCATTGGTTACACAAAATTCCGTCTATCCAGCGACACCAATGGACTTTCTTCCTACGACTCTCTAAGGAGCGTCGCGTCGCAATCAAATGTTAAGTCTTTTTGTAACTCAATAATCATCATGAACGGAGAAATTAGGACACTTATAGTTCGGCACTTTTAGGGAGGCGAGAGCAGTTTCGTTAATGCCAGGTTTATACTCTGAAGTCCCCGATTCAATTCCTACTGTCCTCACTTCCTAATTCTTTGTACGCGTGAGTATTCAACTAGGATCTTAATTTGAGTGCCTGCGTGAATGAGGCCACTAGAGTAACTTCTCGAAAGAAGACTCTCTTCATTGACAACAATTCATTCAACCTTCTTTGAATTTTAACTTTAATTGTTCATCTCTGTGGGTATGTTCACCGTTCAGCCACACAGTATTGCGGTGGTGTAAGCACTTCCAAGACCCATTTTCGCCGTAACTAATTTTTACAATAATTCTTTCAACAATATTGGTTTCGTGTAAATTGGACCTCCGAATATTGAATTTACTTCAAATGTGAGCACTTCTCTTAATGCCGCCTTGGATAAACAAAAGGGAAACTTTCTTTAGCCAGCCCGAATAGTGAAAGTTCAACAGCCGCCCTTCTCTTCTTTACCTGTTCGACAGGTACAGGTGTTTAGGCGCTGAATTGTGTACTTAGTGTAATTAATATGATTAAGTCCACATTTCCTTTCCTTAATTAGTCAAATATTCCAACTCCAGCAAAGCATTGATGATGACAATGTTAAACTTCTAATGTGATAAGTGATAATGCGCGTGGGTTGGATTAGATTACAAAAACGCCAACAATTCCAACGAAAAGTCGAGTTTAAGGTTTCAAAAGTAATTAGTTAATTATCGGCTCAGAGTCCTTTTGTTCTTCATTCTTATTTGCTAAGAGGGCAAGAAACAGTTAGCTAATTGATTTTGACAAAGTTTAAGTTGTCACGCGCCATGCAGTGATCGTATTTCAAAGGTTTCAAAAGTTCCGGGTGATTGGACGAAAACTCAGAATCGGATTTTTATATTCTCGTCATATTGCTAATGATAATTAGCACATTCTAACATCTTTGTAGCGGGTTCTCCGGTTCCTCTACGGTAATCCTTCAAAGGGAAATAAGTTTGTGGTGTAAAATTATTTTTAACAAATGCAGAGGATGAACTTAATTTATAAAGAAGACAATGTTAACTTAAGGATTTTATTAATTAATATCGTATCTTTTCTCAGAAAGTTATCTCGGAAATTTTGTTAGTCATAAAGAAATGAGTTAAATCTGGGAATAAAATGGCAGCGATGGCTACTCCGTTGAACAATTCTTGCAAACATCTCGTTGAGAAATTACTTTGCAATATAAAGGTATGATTCCACTGCACAATGTGCCAGCGCAATGTCCGCAATATGACGCTCAGCAATATTGCGGACATTGCGCTTGACAAAAATTTGCAAACATTGCGCGAATTGAAGTTATTCCACAGGGCAGTATTGCGGACCGGAAATCAACAACAAACAATTCGTTCCCATGCGAAAACTAGGGTTTCAAGTGTTGAAATTCC